>QEPC01001423.1:7537651-7552403 GCA_003113815.1 Sphenodon punctatus | reverse complement strand
TGTAGGAGTTAGCTTAGTGATAGAGATAGCGTTAGTGATTTAGTTTTAGTGTTTGTAGGAGTAGGTCTGTGTACTTATTAGATAATCCATTTAGTTCATAGAATTTAGAATAGTTAATAGCAGTTAGATTTAGTGTAGATAGATAGATATATTAGATTTAAAAAATAAATTTAAAAACCCCATATAAAACCAAAAAAACGAAATAAAAAACAAAAGAAAACCATATAAAACCCAATAAAAAACCAAAAAAACATATAAAAACCAAAAAACACCCATAACAACATTTCCCGAATGACCGAATGGCCGAACCAAACAGCCGAACCGAACGGCCGAACCGAACAGCCGAACCCGAACTTGGCGAACTAACCGAACTGCCGAACCGAACGCAGCCAAACCGAATGGCCAAACCGAACGGACGAAACGAACGGACGAAACGAACGCAGCCGAACCCGAACCGCGATCTGTTCGCCCATCCATACTGTACCTGTCCCACAAAAACTGTGAGTAAATAGGAATTTAATGAGACTGAGAATGCAAGTATATAAAACTGTATAGTGGCAAGAGAACGGTATATGTAAATAAAGGGACATGGTGGAGCTAATTCCTGGAAAAGACTGACTTGATTGGGGCTAATCCTGCCAGGAATTACTCCGGGTAAGCCTGTGCCTGCTACAATAACCTAGTTATATCACTTAACTTTCAAAATAAAATTGTGGCTGGCCAGAAATCTTGAACTTTGAAAGTGGCTCATGACCACAAAAGGGTTATGAACCACTGCTCTAGACACAGGGTGTTAATACACGAGGAGAGGCCCCTGGAGCCCACTGTCACTCTGTACACACACCCTGTCCCCCACACAGCCGTCACATACAGGCTCCGCACAGGACCAAAACAAGCAGGCAGGCATTTCTCCCTGCTGTGGTCCACCTGCACATTGCCCCCACTCGCCACCACAGAGGTGTGGTCACTCACCTGACACTCTGGGCTGGCACCCACAATCCATGATGCTGAACACGTGTGCGGCCCAACAGATGGGGGTGGCCATGAGGCAGCACGTTGCCCTGATTTACCTGCACAGCAGGCTCCATGTTTCCTTGGTTGACACCGTGTGGAGCAGTCCCAGGTGAACATCTGGCGGCCACATGATACACAAGCAGGTGAATGTGGGGCTATTTCAACCCAGCTGAAACTAGCTATCTCACCTGGGAAAGCAGTGACCTCTGCACGAAGTGCATCTAAGCCCAGTTAAAGTCAACAAGTATACACTGTGACAAACACCTAAACAAGTTGCCTGAATTTGAAAAAAAGTGCAAGCTTCCCTGTAACAGGGACAGAATGGCTGGGCTATACAGCACTGGCCTTTTAAGCAGGTAGCACCAGTTGGAGAGGTGCTGGTGCTATGAATAAAGGAGGACTGCACCACAGGGGGTGAGAGGTACAGGTGCTGGTGCCAGAGTGGACAGCGCCTAAGCATGGCACAGGTGTGTAAGTTTCCAGACACTCCAGCCTCTTTCACACCTGCGCGAATGCATCCTTAGAAGGTTGGGAGAGGGGACATGCTTCCAAATCAGGTGCGTCTTTGATCAGGTGGCAATGCCCTGAGGCGCGTGATTGGAGCTTTTATGCGCATTTACAACAAGGATGATTGACAGAACTGCAAAATCCAGCACTGTCAATCGCCCTTGTAAATGCACATAAAAGCTTCAGTCACACACCTTGGGGCATTCCCACCTGATCAAAGACGCACCTGATTTGCAAGCATGTCCCCTCTCCCGACCTTCTAAGGACGTGTTTCACAGGTGAGAAAGCACCTTGAGTGTCGGAGTACAGTCAGCTGGGCTGGGTGTGGCCAAGCCAGCCCTGGAGACTGAAGTTGGGAGGCTCTCAGCCAGACTGTGGAGATGAACCTTGAGAGAGGTTTAGGGAGAGAGTGTGTGGACTGCATATTATCTGGCTCCAGGAGAGACTGTGTCTGGCCAAGGGAAAGCATATGTGAGGAGGTACCCAGAGAATATGTATTGGACTACATGGAGCTGTTGGTGATGGGTATTAAATAAAGGACACTTAAAGGTGAAGATCCTACATGGGCCTGGGTCATTTTGTTGTGAATCCTGCAAGGACTCACCTGCCAGGGCCCTGCCATGTTACATTCCTCATTGCCAGTGTTGAGTAATGCAATAGTAATAAATAATCAGGAGACAGCAAGATTTATGTATTTTTATTTTTAACCTGCCCTTCCCCAAAGGCCCAGGGTAGGTACCAAAATAAAAACAGAACCCATCAAAATATACACTGCATAAAAATAATTCCTCAGACCCTATCCCCACCTACTAAACACTTGGACAAATAAATAGGTCTTACATTGCCTCCAGAAGATGCCAAGGATCAGGCTTTGGCGAATCGCAAGGCGAAAGAAGTTCAGAGTTGTAGGAGAGCCACCAAGAATGCCTCTCAGCACACCCTTGCTGTACGAACATGATGCAGTGATGGAATCTGCAAGAGAGCTAACCTTAGGGATTGAGAGGGCACACAGGGGAGGAGGCAGTTTTTTAGAACTAATGGTCAGTTCCTGGTACTGAGTTAATATAGACCTGGAGCGTGATGCAGCTCCATACAAGTCTATGGGACTTTAGCCATTGACTTCAATGGGAGCTGGATTGTGCTCTTGATGTCTACTCTCAGCTCTGCCAATGAATTGCTGTGTGACCTTGGTTAAAACACTTAACTTCTCCCCATTTATAAAAGAAGGAACATACCTAACCAGAAGTGCTATGGAAGTGCCAAGAGACTTTAACTGCTGCTGTTTCACTGGACTACTAAGCTCTTTCTCAGGTGGGTATCAACATTAGACATGCAAAATAAAACCCATCAAAATATAAACTGTATAAAAATATAAAATTCCTGTTAAATGTCTCCCTGGACTCTATTCCCACCTGCTAAATTCCAGGCCAAATAAACAGATCTCACATTGCCTGTGGAAAATGCTCAGACTTCAGCTTTGGCGACCCTCTGTCCAGGGGAAGGGAGTTATCAACAGTACTGGACAGATTGAAAAATAGAAGCACCATAATCTTGCACTGTAGACTTCCAAACTTTACCAGCTCAGCATACATTACAACAGGCCAGATGTTTTCAAAATGCATGTTGAGTCCTAAAGAGGATCAAGTCACCTTTAGGGCTGAAATGAGAATCCATTTGATTCTCGTGAGAATCTTGTGAGAATTGAGAAATCCTAGTGAGAGCTCGGGACGATCTCACTAAAGGTTTCGAGAACCTCATGAGAATCTCACCCCCCCCTCCCCAAACAATTTCATTGCGCATGTGCAAATGACTGCCGGGACCATTCTGCGCATGCGTGGGCACAGGCAGTGTTGAGGCCAGTTTGAAAAGGTCAGTTGTTCTGTGCGTGTGCAAACCGGCTGCCCTTTTCCACAGTGGTGCTGACACTGTCCATGCCAAACTGGAAAAGGGCTGTGCATGCACAGAATGGCCCTGGTAGCCATTTGCACATAGTGGATTTTGGTGTGTATTTTTTTTAAAAAAAGATAGAGAAAAAAAATCTCGACGAGATGACGTAGAGATTTTTATTTTCTTGATTCTTGTTTTTATCTCGATTCTTGTCGAGAAGCCTGATTCTCAGTGGCAATTGAGAAAATATTGAGATCGAGTTTCAGACATATTGTGGATAGGGTCACAGTCCTTACTGATGTTGTTCAGAGTCACAGGATTATTTTTAAGTCTCAAAACAGAGTCACATAGGCAAGTTTTGGGAACCACCACATCAGGATCCTAGAACGGGAAGGAACCCCAAGGGTTATCTAGTCCAGCCCCCTGCCATTAAGCAGTATCTGCAGTAGCTACATCATTCCTGAGAGATGCCTGTCTAGCCTAAGCTTGTATTTTTAGAAGTCTCCAGTGATGGAACCTATACAACCTCCCATAGCAAACAATTCCACTATCCTGGTAGTTAGAAAATTCTTCCTTAGACACTGCTTTGTCTGGTGCTGGTTAAGAATGTTGGCGCTAAGCCCTAAGAAGCTGGGAGACTTGCAACAGTTTTAAGAATAGCCTAAAAACGCACCAGGAAACAACAGAAGTCACAAGGTTGCATTTGCAGGGCGGTGAGCTGAATGTTTGAACAGAAATTATCTAAAAGGAGAAAGCATGCCTCAGTGGCTAGCATGCTGATTAGGCTAGAAGTCCTGTTTGAATCTTTGTCTTGCTGGGTCACCTCCAGCCTCAGATTTTTGGAGTTGGTGAAAGCCCTCACCCGCTAGTTGTTATTTATTATTATTTATTTATTTTTATTGAGTCAGCAATGTACCTGGCACTGTACAATCAATAGTTATAGACAGATCCCTATCCCAAGGGGCTTATAATCGAAGAAAGACAAAGGAGAGGAGACAAGGAGAGGGGAACATAGGGAGAAACAAGGATACGTTCATGAAGTTAAGAAGTCGCAGGTGCATGTGCTTTAGTTACAGGGAAGAGGAGGACTCTGAGCAAAGGAGGCAGGAGAAGGCATCCATATGACAAGTAGGAATGGGAATTATGGTTTTGGATTAATCCGTAATAGTCTGTAATGTATCCAGAGTTCCGGATCTGGATTTTCCCCCACCCCCATTCCTTGGGGCCCCAGAGTGGCACTTGCCGGCCTAGGAGGGCTTGATTGAAGCACCGCTGCTGCTATGGAGGCTCTGTCAAGCTCCCTCGCCACAGCATTCAGCCTGCTCCGTATCACACATGTACAAAATAGCCACTGGGGCTGTCTTGCTCATGCACAAAATGGCCACTGCCCTTAACCAAAGTGGCAGCAATGTCATTTTGACACCACCATTTTGGTTAAGGACAGCGACCATTTTGCACATGCGCAGAATGGCCCTGGTGGCCACTTTGCAGATGCATTATTCAGAGCAGGGAGGGAGCTGCGGTGAGGGAGCCTGCCGGAGACCACACAGCAGTGGTGGTGCTTCAATCAAGCCCTCCGTGGCCAGTAAGTACCACTTTGGGGCCACAGGGAATGGGGGTGGGGGAGGTCGGACCCACTGCTCCGGAACTAGGGATAATTGTTTTTCCATTGACTTCAATGGAAAAAATCCAAATCCGAACCTGTCATTAAATACTCCTGGGGAAACAAAATGTGGGGAGGCGCATTTCCCCAGCAGACCACCCCTAGTGACAAGTCTATGGTGATGAGGAAGTAGGGGAAACCTGATGGAAAAGGTGGGTTTTCAGGAAGGATTGAAAGGTTGGGAGGGTGGAGCAGAATGAATGTATTCAGGGAGGGAATTCCAGGCATGGGGGGCAGCAAGGGAGAAGTGGGAAATACATTTTGAGGAACAAGGGAGTCATGAGCAGGTGAGGGTGGTGGCGGAGGAGGAGTGAAGCTCCTGGGTGGGAATGTGGCTGGAAACAAGTGTAGAGAGATATGGGGGAGCAAGGCCATGAAGACCCTTGAAGGTGAATACAAGGAGCTTGTACTGAATAAGTTAAGGAAGAGGGAACCAGAGTAGGGTGGAGAGGTGGGCTGAACATGGTCAAAGCAATGGGTAAGGTGGTACAGTAAGCTTAGTCTAAGTGGTCTGGTGCCCTACTGTTATATTAGCATTAATTCCCTTCAATGAGACTCCTACAGTCTTCTCCAGAATCTGGAGATGAATGGATTTAAATGATCTTGGAGTGGGGATGGGGAATCTTACCCCTTTCGTGGGCCACTTTGAAAATAAGTACAAGCTCCATGGGTGGGATAGGAGTTGGGGTGAGGGTGTTTAATGGGTGTAATGAGGATGGGGGAAAGAAGCCAGGGGTCCAGATCATGAATCCATCCCCTACTTTTGAATGCAGCCTTCATCTCCATTCACTTTCCTCAACCTCACTCTTTCAGAGAGTAGGAACTGGGTCCATAGGCCAGATCCAGGAATTGGAAGGGGCCAAATAAAAACAGCTGGGCTGGATTTGGCCCATAGGCTGGAGATTTCCCACCCATCTTAGAGCTTGAGAGAAATATCTGTAGGCCAATCAAGATCCTTCTTTGAAGTTCAGTTCCTGAAATAAAACAAAGCCCTATCCTGAGAGTTTGGTTCCAAGCAGGATTGCTAGCTTACCACCTCCAAAATGCCAGTCAAATCATGAACAATGGGTACTTTCAGACGATACGGGGCCCTTTGGCCCCGTACCGGCACCACCGGCTTCGTTCCCCGCCGGGGTCACCCCTGTACGGCCCAACAGACGTGCCGGGGGGATCCCGGCGGGGAAAGTGGGAGGGGCCGGGGCCGCGCGGCGCAACGTGCGGCCGCACGGCCCCGCCCCCTCCACGCACCCCGCCGCCCGCCCTCCGAGGAGACGGGCGGGCGGCGGGGCCAATGTGGCCGCCGCGTCCGGCCGATCGTGCCACGGCCCGGGATCCCGCCGGGGATCCCGGGCCGTGGCACGTGGCCAGACGTTACTTTTCGTTGGCCACGGCCTGCGGTCCATTTGACCACGCTTCCCGGGACCTTCCCCCGGCTAGCCCGGGAAGCGTGGTTCAAATTGACCCCATGTGCCGATTGACCGTGGCCAACATCTGGCGGCCGCCAAACAGACGTACGGGACACGGTGACCCCAGGTGGGTATTCACCATGGTTCACCGTGTCAACGTCACGTCTGAAGACACCCAATGATGGAGAGAGACTGGAGTAAAAGTAGAACATGAGAAAGCAGAAGTGGTTTTGGTACAGAATTTGAGGGATCATTTACCCCAACGATTGTACAACGGAGGATGACAATTAGCTTCTGTAGGTGTGAGGACATTGGGAAGGCAGATCCTGGATTCAGCACTGGCATATGCTGTAGGTGATGATGCTGTGTATCACCATTACAATACATGCTAGCCTAAGAATGAAACCTCTTCAGACCAGGTGAGGAAAGGCTTATTTGCCTCAAAGAAAAATCTGGAAATGATTGATGATCCTTCAAAATGTCACAGGAACCCAACCCTTAAAGAATGGACCAGACCTCAGAATGTTTGACAATGTTTCTGAATCTCTATCTCATTCCATGGGGTGCTGGTGATGGATGCTTTTAAGGAAGGGTGGGATGCACATCTGGACCAGATGACAGCCCAGAATTTATGGACACCCTTAGAGATGAGATTGATTGTATCAAACTGCAAGTGATCCACCAGGCATTTCCAAGATCTACTCCTACATGTTCAAGAAAGAATAGCTCTGTTGTGAACAGACAACCCCATAGCAATGTATTAAATAAATCATCAAGCAGGAGCTAGGTCTCCTAGCCTCCCATGCAATGATAGGTCCTTCTCAGAGATGGTGCACTTGCCAACTCATCATACACAAGGCAGCTCATTTTTCAGGCAAAGATGAGCATTCAGACAGGTAGGGCCAGATCCAGGCAAGGACAGACTGTGATTGACCTCACAGAGCTCCATGTGTTGGGGAGTTCTGCACCCCTCCTCCCCAATATGCAAGGCCCATGAATAAACTTGAAATTACAACATGAGCCTGGAAGCACTAGCATAAAATATGGGCCCCAAGAGCTTCAAATGCAAGGCGGAGGAGCTTTGGCCAATGGAGGGCCCACTGTGATTCCAGGAAAGACCCCCCCCCCCCATAACATATGGGGCCTATGTATAAACTAGAAATAACACCATATGCCTAACACAGGGCTTACAATTCAGAGAGCCCCAACACAATTTGGTGCAGGTTGTGGCGAAACATCAGTAGGGGGTGCTATACAGCTGGGACACCCACCTCACTGCGTTTCTCCTGATCTCTGTCCTGGGGTTCCCACAGCTGGCAAACCCCCCAAAAACCCTTTTGTTCTGCTGCCACCACTTGAGGGTACTTCAGAGGGCGTTCACACCCCTCAAGATATGTGAACCTCAAAAAGCATAAGCCTCACAGCTTCCCAAAAGCACTCCCCTTTCCTGGCACTCTGTTCCTGGGATTGCCTCCACTGTGTTGGAGGCAGATCCCCAGAGCTACCCACAGGAGGCTTCCCTTGGTTCCCAAAGCTGTTGGCCCCTAGCCAAAGAGGTAGATTTTCCCCTTCTAAGCCTTAGTAGTAAAGCTTGGCCACCCGGCCCAAAGGAGGCGTTTATTGCGCAGCCAATAACACACACACACACACACACACACACACACACACACACACACCCAGTAGGGTAAAAAGAAAACTTAGTCTTTACTGGTACATAAGACAAAAAAGAATAAAAGCATAGAACTAGGGGTGATAACCCTTTGAGCAATCNACTAGGAGTGATAACCCTTTGAGCAATCCGAATCAGTATCTGTGGACACGGTAGCCCATTTAGAAAGCGTCTTCCTATAAACTGTAGCTAGCAAGTACTCACTGGTTCTTATCAGTTCTCCACAGGTGATGGTTTTCCTATGGGGTCCAAGTTCTTCTTCTGGCCAGGCCAGAGTTACTGTTAAGCCATGCAGGCCATGTGGGTGCCCTATGCAGGAAGGACACCAGCCACACAGCAGTTCAGTTAGTCCAGAGAGAGAGAGAGAGTGCCAAAATGCATGTGCTGGTCCTTTTAAGGCATCCTTGACCTTTGCTCTCATTTTTCCAGGAGGGTCAGCTGGCTTTAACCCAGAAGCCCCTCTCCTTCTAGAATTCGCTCATCCTACATCACCTGTCTCAGGTGTAGAGTTTCCCCCCCCCCTTAGGAATTCCAGGAATGAGGAAGTCCTTAACATGTGCTTGTTGAGGCCTGGGCTTTGACTGAGCCAGGCTTGCAGTTTCAGCGAAGGGGGGTCAGAGGGGGTTTGTGTCAGGGCAAGGGCATTTTACCACACAGGTGTTGTCAGAGGATGGCAAATGCTTTCTTGTTGGACTAGAAGAAGTATGTGTGTGTGTATGTGTGTTCCCTACAACACCAATGCTCTCCAGATCCAAGAAATGAAATAGTACAGGACTCAAATGCACCTGACAGTTCTAACCTGGGTTGGAGTTTTGATATTTGGAGCTCCTTCCCTTAGCAATGGCACACTCAGAGCAAGGAGTTGGGCAAGATGATCCTTGAGGTCCTTTCCAGCTCTATGATTATATAGTGCCAGTACTTCCCTAGTCTGTCCCAGACTCTCTCAGTACTAAGATCAGGTCCTTCATCCAGATCAAGTCTCCCCACCTGCAGCATGAGTCCAACAGCTACAATCTCAGGAAGACAAACCTTTCTCCAATGGAGTTCTGAGAGAGATGGCTGAAAACTTCAGATCACTTTGATTAAAAGAGGCAGCCCTGGGAAAGGTACCACCAGCATATGCACCTGCTTCAGGCACTTGGCATTCCTCATTATCATTCATAAAATCATTCCCAAGCAGCTATTCTATCTACCCTAGTCCTGTATCATGTTCCAGTACAACAAGGAACCTCTATATTTGTTCCTTCTACAGTCAAAAACAACTATCATTTTCTATCTGCACGCAAACCGGTATTAAGCAAATGAAGGGCCCCTGAAATAGTTTTCTTTCCTGTCTTTTCTAGAGGCAGTAAGGTCATCTGCAAAAAAAATCAGTGAATGACAAGCAGTTACCTTTTTAATCTGTTGGTTAGGGGAGAGGGTGCAATGTATACAAGTGAATAAGGTATTGGTTTTGGCTCTTGGAGGCCAGGGTTCAAATACCACTTTGTCTCACTGGGTGGCCTTTGGCAAGTCACTGTTTCTCAACCTCAGTTCCCCATCTGTCAAACAGGGTATGATAATGACCCACCTCATGGGTGTTTAGGGTGAAATAGTGCAAAGCCCTTTCAACAC
The DNA here is from genome assembly GCA_003113815.1 of Sphenodon punctatus. Classification (NCBI taxonomy): domain Eukaryota; kingdom Metazoa; phylum Chordata; class Lepidosauria; order Sphenodontia; family Sphenodontidae; genus Sphenodon; species Sphenodon punctatus. The sequence continues at coordinate 7,542,643 of QEPC01001423.1, read as the reverse complement.
TGAAAGTGCTATAGAAATGACTAACGCTACTTAAAAGCAATCTCGAATTTTCACTGGTATCAGAGCATCAGCCTACCTCTCTTCTTGCACTCCTGCAAAGTCATGCTGCACACATTAGGAGGCAGTGAGGAGACGTATTTTCTTTTTGTAACAAGCAAGCATGAGGACTATTTGTGGCTTACTGTGTAAGGTCAGAGGATAGGATGTTTCCTCTCAGCAGCTGTCAAAACGCAAACTTGTTTTGGATCAGCAGGTACTCCATTCTCTGATGGTATCAGAACATATTCAGCTAGGTCTAAGGCAGCCTTTAAGGCAGGTCTCCATAACGCTCCTATTGTGGAAATATGCTTGCTGCAGCTCAGTCCCTATCTTCATGAAGTATCACTGCCTTGATTTGGCCTCAAGGTCTGATTCAGGAAAGCAGTCCATTGTTCTTTAATTAGCCATTTCCTCAAAACCACCTCTGCATAGAGGTGTTACTACTTGTCAATCTCTCAAGAGCGAGGAACTCTGTTGACAGTACTTGAAAGGAGAAGAAACATTAGCCACCTACAGCTTGAGTTCCTAGAGAAGTTTGTCACTATAGATCTAGTCTAGATTGTGTGTGATTGCCATGTTGGTCCCAAATGTAATGTTACATTCCTAAGGAAGGGTCCTATGTTACACAAAAGCTTGCATACTCTCACCAACAGAAGTTGGTCCAATAAAAGAGACCATTTACAGATCTAGACTCCCCACCCTCCATCCCCACTCTTTGGCGTTTATGTTGGATTCTGATTGGATTGGAAGGATTTCTCCACAGGATAGAGACTGCACTTGTCAGGGTGATGATCTGCTGATGATTTTAGATCAAGAACAGCTGGCCATTTTTGGTTATGTTGGACCTTACAGCAGCATTGGCTATGACTCACCAGGGGTTGCTGCTTCAGCAACTGAGGGACATTCATTGCTCATGTGATGGGAGCTGCTGGTCGGTGGTTTGAGTCATACCTAGCAGAGCGGAGTTAACCAGCAGTGATGGATGGTTATGCATCATCCTTGAGAAACTTGAAATGCAGCATTGTCCAAGGTTCTATTCTTTCTCCGATGTTGTTCAACTTATACATGCAACCCTTTGGGGGATATCTCTTGCCCCACGAGCCCGTCCGTCTCTGTCTTGGAGAAATGCCTGAACAACATAGCCGGCTGGATGCATCAAAGCTATCTCATTCTCAATCCAGGGAAGACTGAGGTGATACTGGTGGGGGAAAGCAGCAGATATAAGGATGCCCTCACCTCTCTTGGGTCCCTGCATTTTGAGGGGATTCAGGTGGAGGTGGTGGGCCAGGTAAAAAACTTGGACATCATTTTCGACCATGTTCAATCTATGAAAACTAAGGTACTGGCTGGTCATGATTTGGAGATGGAACTTGCTCCCTCCAGATGTTAGTCTTAGTTCCCCCATCTCACCTTTAAAAAGCACCTAAAGACTTATTTGTTCTCAGGTGCTTTTAGGATCCCTTGATGTGTTTTCTCCTCCCTCTTACCTTCCCCTTTTAAATTGTTTTTAAATGAATTTGTATTTTAAATTGATTTTATATTGTTTTATTATTATGTTCTAAAGACCACCGAGTGCCATTTTGGAAAGGGGGGGTACTATAGGAATAAAAAGTATTTATTGTTGTTGTTGTTGTTGTTGTTAAAGAGTCTGTGGGGATCAGGGAACATTCCAGAGCTCACCACAGAGTCTGGTAAAGTCTTCTGGAGATTACAGGCTTTGACACAAAGAACAGGCATTCCTTAGCAATGGAGGGCTATTCAAAGAATACCAGTTACAGATGAGAATTTTTCTATAAATACATGCCTCCCAACAATCCCTATTTAGGAGGGACAGTCCCTCTCCAAGATCTGAATCCCACTCTCTCTCTTTCAGGAGATCATAATTCCTCTTTCAGGAGAGAGACACAAACAGACCGGTCTCAGGCATCTCTTTCCTGGTTGCCTCCTAGGAAAACCACTTGACAGGACGATGGGGAGAGGATGGAATGACAAGAAACTCAGTGGAATAATAAGCAGAAGAATATCTGTCCCTCTTTATGCACCGAGAATGTTGGGAGGTGGAGATAGGTATGGGTGTGTGTGTATACACCCGTGTAAAGTATGTAAGGGGGTGGGTGGAGCTTATACACTTAGGGGTGGGGCTTATTGGCCAAGGGGGTGGGGCTTGTTCCTCTGGCTGATCAAAATGTTGGGAGATACAAAATACTCAAGTATAGAGTCTCAGAGATTTGATCGAAGCAGCACAACACAGGTTACTAAATTTATTCACTGAGAATAATACTTCTTGCCATTCACTCATTCACTTTTGTATTGTATATGTATTTTTATGATATTGTTAGCCACCCTGAGCCTTCAGGGAAGGGGGGGAATAAAAATCTAACAAAATAAATAAATGAAATAAACCTACACGAACTGGGCTGAGCTGAAGCAATACTAGTATTTTTAAAATAATTGTAAGAGGGCTTCTGTGATGGCACACAGTGAATCCTGCTTTTGAGAGGGTGGCTTGGTATCAGAAACGCATAGAAAACTGATGGCAGCAATGAGAGAGGAGAGTTCACAGCAGCAGACAACTTGAAGTGAAACTAAAATTTATTCCAGGAAAAACCAACCATGATTGTTTCAGCATTATCTAAATGACACAGTCCTGTTCGCCTTTCAGCACCCTCCTGGATCACATCCTGACTTCAATTTGCTCTTTTTTCATTCAAAAAAATCTTCCCCAGTGTAGCAAGTTGCCCCTAAGTATTTGCAGAGTCAGACCCAGGAGGAGCAGAGATAAATCTCTGCAAGTGTGCAGTCCTGAGGAGCAGACTAGAGATGGGCAAGTACCTATCTATCTCCTTGAAGGTATGTGAGGCCCAGCACAGACGGGGTTAATACACCGGTGTGGACCAGCAATTAGCTCAGGTGTTTCCAGTCAAGCATGTGACTGGAAGAGGGCCAAGTCAGGAGATCAGGGCTGGGCTTTTGAAGAAACTGAAAACCTAGGGAACAGAAAAGATTGGTCTGCAGCAGTATCAATGACTTTAAATCAGCCACTTTTCTAAGAAGCGAACGACCACAGGGGCGGAGTCAGAGACTGATGTTACAGAGTTTATTTCACATCCTGCAATATATGTGGGCCAAAAGTGGACAGGGTTGGTTGGCCTGGTTGGAAGGGAAGCTGCCACTTGGGGGATTGCTGTTCAAGTTGATTTGGCAAGTGATGGATGAGAGAATCTGTACGCAACACTACCTTAGTTAAACAGAACCACAATGAGACTGGGGGCACAAACCTCCACCCATTGAAATCAGCAGCAAAACTCCCGTTGATTTTAATGGTGGAGGAATGTCCCATGAAAGTAGGGGGAGAACGTAGCCAAATATGCAAACTAGCCTTTTCAGCCTCGAATAAGAGCTTTCAAAGTAACAAACCAGAGTTACTTACTTGTAACCTTGGTTCTTCAAGATGGGCTCTGTTACTCACACCAGTGGGTTCTGCGCCTGCGTGATACCGGCCATCAGAAGCTTCTCTTAGTAGTTATCCGCGTGCCCTCAGAGCCCGTGCCTAAATGGTCACCATTTTGGCGGTCGTTGGTTTCAGTTCCTGACCTGGCCACGATCATCCATGCTTTTATCACCTCTCAACTAGACTACTGTAACGTGCTCTACGTGGGGCTACCTATGGTGATGGCTCAGAAGCTGCAGCTGGTGCAGAATGCAGCGACCCGGCTCTTAGGGGGACTGGGCCGCCGGAAGCACATTACACCAGTGCTCTGGTCGCTGCACTGGTTGCCAATAGTTTTCTGGGCTTGATTCAAAGTGTTGGTTTTGACCTATAAAGCCTTACACGGTCTGGGCCCTGTGTACTTGCGAGATCGCCTCACTCCCCGGGTCCTAGATGGCCCCTGCGGTTGTCCGGGGGCACCACACTGGAGGTCCCTGGGTTTTCTGGGGGGCCATGCAGAATAGGGCGTTCTCGGTGGCCGCGCCTTTGGAACTCTCTCCCGGTGGGGGCCTGTCTGGCCCCAGACCTCCCAGCTTTTCGAAGGAGTTGTAAGACCTGGCTGTTCTGTCAGATATTTGGCGAGGGAGAGGGGTGAGGGGTGGGTATGGGGTGGGGGTTGGTGAGGGAGGGGGTTGGTTTTTATTCTTTCTTTTTTATTGATGTTTTATTATGTTTTATGATATTATATTGTGTTTATCTTTGATGTTGTTAGCTGCCCCAGGTTGCCTGTGGCAAGAGGGGCGGGGTATACATTTTTAAAATAAATAAATAAATAAATAAATTAAGGGGAATGGAGGGAAGGCATAGAGGACGTGGTTTGTCCAAGGAATTAGGAATGTGTCGTTCAGGGATCCCTGCCCTTTCCCCACTCAAGTGCAGCATACTGGGCATTGAGTATTGTAGGATGAAGTGAACAAATCTATTTCCAGTTGACCCCGTTTGGTGAATAGATCCTGAGTGACAGATCTGTTGAGCATCCACTCATGCTTTAGAGTAGGTGCCCTGCTCAGTAAGTCTGCAATCATGTTGGATTGACCTGCCAGTTGGGTTGCAATGGGATAAAAGTCGTGTAGAATGGACCACTTCCAGAGCTTCATTACCTCTCTTCAGAGCCTGGACAAGCTGGTGCCCCCCTGTATGTTGATGTACCACATTGCTGTGGTGTTGTCTGTGGCAATCAGGACATTTTTGCCTACAATGAGAGGAAGGAATGCCTTCATAGGAAATGAATTGCTCGTAGTTCTAAGAGGTTGATGTGAAGAGAATGTTCCCATTCGTTCCAAGTGCTGCTCACTTGTAACGTGTCACAGTGAGCACCCCATCCATACAGGGAAGCATCGGTGGTCAATAGGGATGGGTGAACGCGGTTCGGTAGTTCGGTGTTCGGCCCGAACTCGGCCTGTTCGGACAACCGAACACGAACATGAACACGAACACACCGAACGGACCGAACACCGAACAAC
>QEPC01001423.1:7449577-7529181 GCA_003113815.1 Sphenodon punctatus | reverse complement strand
CACACACACACACACAACACATGGCAATGCAGAGGGCACAGCAGGTAACATCCCCCCCAACACAACACATGGCAATGCAGAGGGCACAGCAGGTAACCCCACACACACACACACACAACACATGGCAATGCAGAGGGCACAGCAGGTAACATCCCCCCCAACACAACACATGGCAATGCAGAGGGCACAGCAGGTAAACCCCCCAACCCAACACAACACATGACAATGCAGAGGGCACAGCAGGTAAACCCCCCAACCCAACATAACACATGGCAATGCAGAGGGCACAGCCGGTAAACCACTACCACCACCACATAACAATGCAGAGGGCACAGCGGGAACCCCCAACCCAGGAGCCCCCCCCACCTACTTACCTTATGGCTGGAGCAGGCAGCGGCAGTGACTTAGGAGGGGCGGCGGCAGCAGCAGCTGCTCCAGTGCGCTCATCCCCATCCAGCTCCTGGCCTCTTCCTGGTCCCTCCCAACGGGGTCTCTCAGGGTGACACAGCTGGATGATGTCATCTGGCTGTGCTGCTCTGGGAGGCCCTATTGGGAGGGGCCAGGAAGAGGCCAGGAGCCGGATGGGGATGAGCTGGGGACGAGCGCACTGAAGCAACTGCTGCCGGCTAAGTTAATTAGTTTTCTAAATGGAGGAGGGGGGGAAGCAAGCCCTGGAGGCTGGGGAAGAGAAGCCCCAAGAGTTTGTTCATTCCCCTCCCCCCGTGGAATCTCCTGCCCCACGTCTCCCCAGCACAGGCTACAAATTCTGCGCTGGGGTAAGCAGGGCAGGAGATTCTGTGGGGGGAGGGGAATTCTGCGGGAAATCTGCGAATTGCAGACCCGCATTTCCCTCGGGGCCCTGGGTATGGGGGAGCAGATGGGGGGTGCAGCCGCTACAGCCAGGGTGCCAGAAGCTCTGCGAGCCGCAGGAGGGACCACCTGTCCATGCGGAAGTGTACCCGCCACGTTACATCGTCCCACCGTGCCAGGGCCCCTGCCCACCATTCCTGTGCCCGGTCCGTGACCCAGAGCCGCCTTTGCATGGGCATGGCGAGCAGTATCGCGCTCCCCATGGCCACCTGGAGCCAGGTGTGTCAGCCGGCTGCCTCTTGGAGGACAGCGGTGTGCCCTCGGGTGAGGCCCATTGGTACACCCCTGATGCCCACAGGGCCCTGAGCCTGGCCTGGGAGCACCTGTGCCTGTGGTGGCCGCACCAGGTGGCCACAGCAGTCTGTGCAAGGCACCGCCTGATGTGGGCGCTCAGGTGGAGCAGTTCTGTGGCAAGCCGCTGGAGTGCTGCCAGTGCCACTCCGCAGTTAGGTCCAGGACAGGCAACATGCGGCCCTCTGCTCAGCTGTGCCGGTGTCCTGGGCCTGCCCCAGCTCCATGGCCCACCTGTACAACTGTGGGGCAGGCCCCAGCCCACCTTTACTGGCCGTCCTTGCCCCGCCACCCTGCCGCCAGCTAGCCGGGGGCTGCTCAGATGTGCCAGTGAGGCCTTCCCTGGGCTCCTCGTGCTGGCTGCGTTCGCCTGCTGGCTGGTGTGTACTTGCAGACAGGGCCCCTCCCCTGGGTGCACCTATGCTCCTGTTCTGGGTGTTCGTGCCCCGGGCCTGCTTGCGCCCATCAGTGAGGTCCACAGCTGGTTGCCTGCTGTCATCACCTCCCTGCTATCAGTGCTTGCTGGACATTCTGTGTGCTCGGTTCCTGCAGCTGTGCTGGGTCCGCTGCCCACGCATCATTCACTAGCCGTGCCTTGTTGCAGCCTTATCGCATGTCCTTGGAGCTCCCCTGCTTCCCTCCCCAGCCCACATGGGTACGTGAGGCCCCTCTTTCCTTGCTTCTCAGACCCTCTGCCAGCTGGACCATGGCCGGCAGTGCTGCCCCTGGGCTCCCGTGCCCCGGATCGCCTGGCACCCATGGTGGAGGGTGCCCATGGTGCAGTCCGGAGCACGGCTGTAGCGCCTGTGTCCTGGACCCACCCCAGCTCCGTGGCCCATCTGTACAGCTGTGGGGCAGGCCCCGGCCCACCTTTACCGGCCACCCTCGCCCCGCTGCATCACTCGCTAGCTGTGCCTTGTTGCGGCCTGTGGGCTTATCGCATGTCCTTGGAGCTCCCCTGCTTCCCTCCCCAGCCCACATGGGTACGTGAGGCCCCTCTTTCCTTGCTTCTCAGACCCTCTGCCAGCTGGACCATGGCCGGCAGTGCTGCCCCTGGGCTCCCGTGCCCCGGATCGCCTGGCACCCATGGTGGAGGGTGCCCATGGTGCAGTCCGGAGCACGGCTGTAGCGCCTGTGTCCTGGACCCACCCCAGCTCCGTGGCCCATCTGTACAGCTGTGGGGCAGGCCCCGGCCCACCTTTACCGGCCACCCTCGCCCCGCTGCCCCGCCGCCAGCTGGCCAGGGGCTGCTCAGCTGTGCCAGTGGGGCCTTCCCTGGGCTCCTCATGCCGGTTGCGCTCGCCTTCTGGCCGGTGTGTACCTGCAGACAGGGCCCCTCCCCTGGGTGCACCTGTACTCCCATTCTGGGGGATCGTGTTCCGGGCCCGCTTGCGCCCGTCAGTGAGGTCCACAGCTGGTTGCCTGCTGTCATCACCTACCTGCTATCAGTGCTTGCTGGACATTCTGTGCACTCGGTTCCTGCAGCTGTGCTGGGTCCGCTCCCCATGCATCACTCACTAGCCATGCCTTGCTGCAGCCTTATCGCGTGTCCTTGGAGCTCCCCTGCTTCCCTCCCCAGCCCACATGGGATCATGAGGCCCCTCTTTCCTTGCTTCTCAGACCCTTTGCCAGCTGGACCATGGCCAGCAGTGCTGCCCCTGAGCTCCCATTCCCTGGATTGCCTGGCGCCCCCCATAGCTGGACCTTCCAGGAGACCATGACCCTATGTGACCTGTGGCATTTCCCAGCCGTGCAACTGCTCCTGTGCTTCCTGGATACCCTTTCTGATGCCTATGCGATTCTGAGCTCCGGCCTTTGCTACTTCAGCTATGAGGTGAGCGGTAGTGCGTGTCAGCTCCATGCGGAGGCACTGGGCCTCCGTCCCTTTCCTGATGGGCGCGTTCCGGAGATGAGGTGCTCGCATGTGGTGTGGTCCGCCGCAGAGACCATGTCCACCCTCTTGGTCTGTGGTCTGACCGGGTTCACCACCTGTCTGGAGGAGGGGGGCCCTGCCCTGGCTGTTTCCTTCTTCTGCTCCATCTACGGGGCCCGTGGCTACCAGTGATCACGTGGGGTGGCATATTACCGCCTGTTGGAGCTCGGGCACCTGCTTTGGCCCCCTGCTGCTGACTATTCCCTGTCGGAGTCCACCGGACCGGAGCTGGTGGCGCTGGCAGCTGTGTGGACCCATGCTGATGTTCAGGTGGAGCTGACCGGCCTGGATCCGTTTGAGGCCTACTACCTCATTGCCCAGCACATGGCACGCTTGGGCTAACTCCGGGGCATGCTTCAGTGGCCCCACTATGTACATCTAGTGGGCCAACCCGTCCCAGCCCCCTTCATGACCCCATGCAGCTGAATGTGAGGCCCCATATGTCTTCAGTGTGATGGATGACAGCCCCACCGTGTGCTCCCTGCACCTCCCTGCCAGCTCAGGGCACTGGCCGCTCACTCCTTGCTGTTCCAGCCTCGCAGCTATTCTGGCTGGGTCGGTTGCCTCCGTTCCACTCGCCTGTGTCACTGTGCCCCCTCCATGGGCACCCCCTGTCCTTCATTGCCTGTGTGTTCCTCTCTGTGCCTGGCCCCCCTTTTGGCTGGTTCCTGCTGCCTGTGACCTCTCCCGGCTCTCCCCGTGGTGTAGTCCTCCCTTGCACAGCTGCCCGGTCACCTGTGTCCGTGCCTTGCCCCCCCCAGGTGCCTCCGTGACTGCGCGGGTCTTGGGGCCCCTGGACAGCACCTCCCGGCTTCCTCCGGGGGGATGGGGGCTGCATGTGCTGCCAGCGGGATCTCGCTGGCGTCCGTCCCCACCCATGCTTCTGCATCAGCGAGGGGGTTCCTTGACATCTGGACCTGCCTGAGACCACTCCGGTGCCTTCCTCTGTTTGGTTGCCCTCCCCCTGTGACCCTGCTCTGACCCCGTGGGGAACCCCGTGACTTGGGCTGCCTGTGTTGCTGTTGGGTGGCCTGTGCCGCATGTACTGTCAGTGGGGTTTTGGGTGCCTTTCCCCGTGTCCCGGGCTGCTCCAGGGCCGGTCCTCTCCTCTCCCGTGGCTCCCCCCCCCTCGTGTCCGTGGTGCTGAGTGTGTTGGCCTTCCCGGGTGCTGTCCCCCTTTCTTCCGTTCCTGTTCGGGCATGTTTGCGCCCAGGCGTGTGTGTGTGCTTTGTGTACTGCCGTGTCCTTGGCTTCCCTGTCCCTGTTGCGTGTGCCGTCTCAGCTGNGTGTCCTTGGCTTCCCTGTCCCTGTTGCGTGTGCCGTCTCAGCTGCTCTTCTCCATCCTCCCCCTCCCTTCCTGTTTCCCTTGTGTGGGCATTGTCTTTTGGTGCTTTTGGCTTCCTATGCCCTCAGTTGACCATGTCTGTGTCCCGCCCCGCCCCGGTGGCTTCTGGGTGTTCTAACCATGGTCCGGAATCTGCGTAACGTCTGTTGCGCTGCCCTGGGTCGTGGTCTGTCTGTCTGTTACCTTGCTGTGGTCCCGCTCCCATCACATCTGTTTGGGGCTGTCCTGGACCACGGGAGGGGGTTAGCTGGCTCGCCATGGTTGGGAATCCACTGTGGTGACCTGGGAGCGTGTGAATTCTGAAATCACCCTGAGGTAACACGTGCCCCACCCTGCCTTATATAGTGACTCTAGAAGTCTGCCATAATGGTGACCAATCAGGCACGGGCTGTGAGGGCACACGGATAACTGCCAGGAGAAACTTCCGACAGCCGGTACTGTGCAGGTGCAGAATCCACCGGTGTGAGTCACGGAGCCCCACTCAAAGAAGAACTGCATGACTTTATGTGTAAGATCATTAATATAGATCCTAAACAAGGTCAGCTTCATGTGGTGTCAAAGGCCCTGGCAAACTCTCATTGATAATAAATAATTCAATTTCTGCCTCCACTCCAAAACTGCAGAATCTTGGGACATGATTCAAATTAATGATATTTAAAAAAAAAAAAAAAAAAAAGTTGGAATGCGATTGCATCAAACACAAGTGGGGGTATTGCCCAAATAAAATATACAACAGCCACAGATCTCAGCCTAATGATTGTGCAGGTAAACATTTATGGCTGTAGAAAATGAAATATTCTGGACTCAAGCAGTGGTATAAATTCAGACTTTCTCTGGAAGTATATGCCAGAAGCCTTCACATAAAGCCGATCTTCACTCCTGAAAAGGTAGATTCTTCCCTGGGAGAACCCTAGAGACACACTGAAAGAACATGACATCATTCCTTAGATAGTCTTTGAGCCCAAATTGCCTCAAAACATCCTCTTTTAAAGAAATTAATATTCTTTACATTGTAGAAAAGCACTTAAGCATCTGCTGATCTTGAAATTGATCTAATATCATAGGACCATCAATATTAATGGAACTACTCCTGTGTATAAAAGTTAATCATGTGCTTAAATTCTTTGCTGCTTTGGGGACTGGACCTATAAGGAATATACAACCTGCTTGAGGTTAGGAATTAGTTTCTTCTATGGGCATAAGGAGGTAGGATGCTGGGCTCAATGGACCATTAGCCTCACCCAGTATGGCACTTCTTATGTTCTAAATTGTCCCTTTAAATGTTCCCGGCACTGTCCTGTGGCATGCAGAGCCTAAGCATGGTGAGGGGGGAATGGGTACACTTTACCAGGGCCTGGGAATCCAATGGGACTCAGGGTGCAAGCTCATTACTATGAGAAAAAAAATGAGACTAAATTGTAGATGTTTCAGGATGTTATGCAAACTTATTTCCATATATCTATGGGGTGCACTGTCCAGATCTTGTAAGAGTTTGTGAGATTTGTATGGGATGGGATCGTGGCGGGGGGCTTGTGTTACAAGTTTGTACCCGGCCCAGAGAAATGATGCTTGGTCCCTGGTGGCATGCCTGATCCTGAACACTGGCAGAGACAAGATAGTGAAGTAGCTGGGCCACTGCTCTGAGCTGAAGTTGCCATTCACTTTTGGATAGGAATGAACAAAGTCTGCCAGGTAAGGAGATAACAAAAGACCCATAGAGAGTGGTTTCAGTTTAACAAAACACACAAAATTCCAACAGAATATTTGAAGCCAATGGAGCTTCCCTACTGAGGGACATGGAGCATTAGTGTAAATAAGCTGCATTTTAGATTTTTAGAAATAATTAAACCTGTAGCCAGGTTAATAATAGTTTGTTCCTTCCATCCCAGAATCACAAGTCTCTTCAAAGCTTTAGAACTTGATCCTGTTTCCATTTAAGTCAGTGCAACCCAGTTAACCTGACAGTGGGGATCTCCCCCCCCCCCCAGTGCAGCAAGGGGGGTGAGGGGAGGGAGGGGCCCGAGGGGCCCACCGAATTTAAAACATTTTTCATGGGAGAATAGGGGCCTTGGGTATAGCTGGGTTTAAAAAAGGATCAGATAAGTTCTTGCAGAGTAGGTTGATTAACAGCTATTAACCAAGTAGGTTTAGGGGATGTAACTTCTTACTGTCAGGAGCTGGGAATGGATTGCCCATTGTGACTAGGGTTGCACCACATAGCCAAAAAAATATTTGCGAGTATTTCTGAGGATTGGGACCGAGTGTTTTGACGTGCTTCAGAATCTCGGCAAATGCTCGGAACTCGGGCAGTAGGCAGGAAGGGGGGGGGGGGCAGAGGACAGCAGGCAGGGAAGGGTAGGCAGGGGGCAGCAAACTCACCTAGAAAGCGGAGGGAGCTAGAGTGCCTCTGTGGAGTGGGGCTGCTGTTCTAATGCCCTCTCTCTCCCAGAGAGCATTTGAACACAGTGGCTTCACTCCACAGTTGTGCACTGGCTCCCTCCACTTTTCAGGTGAGTTTGCTACCCCCTGGGAAGCGGCAGAGAAGGGAGAGGGGTGCAGGTACTCCGGCGTGAGGTGCAGGAAGGCAGCAGGCAGGGAAAGGGGGCAGCTAATTCACCTGGAAAGTGGAGGGAGCTGGCATGCCACTGTACAATGGATCCACTGTTTTAGTCTCTGTGAGCATGCTCTCTAATGGTTTCTGGGAGCATGCTGGGAAATGTAGTCCTGCATGCTCCCAGAGAGCATTAAAACAGCGGCCGTGGCTAGCTCTCTAGGAGCATGCTGGACTACATTTCCCAGCATGCTTCCAGAGAGCAAAACAGCAGACCCACTTCACAGTGGCATGCCACCTCCCTCCACTTTCTGGGTGAGTTTGCTGTCCTCTGCCCCCACTTCCCTGCTGCCCTCTTCCCTGCCCCCTGCTGCCCTTGGTATTCCTTATTTGAGGATTTGCTGAGTGCCGGAGCCAGTTCCTCGGTCCACTTAGAACTCAGCAAAATGAATTAAGTTTCAGAATATTCGGTGAAAACCAAGTAATTCCAAGTGCTGAGCTTCAGCCCTAATTGGGTTACAGGTACTTGAAGTGACCAAGATTGACCCCTGTTGGAGGCAAGATGCTGGGCTCAATGAACCATTGGTCTAACCCAGTATGACACTACTTAGTACTTATATTCTTATCCAATATCAGATGGCAGCACGACCCACCCATAAGTGGCATAACCCCAGAGTTTGGGGCCCTCTGCTCTATATTCTGGCCTATATTCTGGCCTATATTCTGGCACCCTGTGCACTGTTCAGATAAACCCTGCCCCTGTTCAAGCCCTCTGGGCACTGGTGGTGATGGGGCGGTGGAGCTGCATTGGGGCACACAGCCCACCAGCCTCGTGGACTCTGGTGCAGCTGCACCACCTATTACAGCTATGCTCCTGGATCAGGTGTGGTTTCTATTTACTGTACTACTTACTGGCAAAAACTGGAAAAAAATAAAGAGTCTGTAACTCAGTCCTACTACTAGAGAGAAGAGCAGAATAGATTAGTCTGGCTTTGCTGAATGGCAGCACTGGCTCAGCACAGCCAAGGTGAACTCAGTTTAATAGGTTGCTACTTACAGGCTTAGACTACTTTACAGGTGGTTTACCTTGAAATATGACCATCCCGTGTCATCACTGTTAATCTTTTCTCTAACAAGCCTCCTCCTCCTCTCTCTGAAATCCTCCCACTCTGGCATGTTCCTATTTTTGGAGCGGGAAACTGCCCACACATACCGTACGGCAACAGCTCCCGCTAAATCTCCCTCACTCTGTACACTAACAAGGGTGCAACATGGCTACTGACCCCATACCATGTGCTATTCACCCATTGAATAAGAGCAACTCCACAGCAAACCTATAGCCCAGGGGTGGGCAATGTTCCCAACCTCAACAGCCACATACCAAGATCTCCATATAGCTGGGAGTCACAAAGAATACACGTAAGTGTACACAAACTCATGTATGTGAACACACATGCACCCCTCTCTTGCTTGGTGGCTGGCTGGCAGAGCCAGTGTTCTTTACTTCTGACTGCTGAGATTCTGATGCAATGAAGACACAGGACCATTAAAGCAGCTATGGGTCCAGGCCACGCCTGACTGAGAGCTGCACTTGGATGACCCAAGAGTCGCATGTGGCTCCTGAGCCACAGTTTGCCCACCACTGCCAAAGCCATTCAGCAGCCTGATTCTCTCTCACATTGGTGCAAATTCCACTGAAGGGAATGGGAGGTTTGCCATTGCAGACATGGAGATTTTGTGGCTGTGCCTTTGCTATGTATAATGGACTAAGAACTTCATGGGGACACGCCAGTTCTTTGGGTGTACTAGCACAGGCCCGTACAATGACAGCAAAAGAGTGATCCTAGGGTTGCCATCTCTCCAAGTTTGACCGGAAACTCCAGGTTTTGGCCCAGATTCTCAGGTCTCCAGGTCAAGCTCCAATTACTTTGGGTCAGCCAGGGATGTCTCTGGCTAACCTGAAAAAGTGCAGCTGCTGGGGGCAGCAGGGCTGGGTGGGGTCAGGCCAGAGAAGAGAGGGCAGAGCTTGCCCTGGAAGACTGAGAACCGCCCTTGGGAGTGGACCAGTGAAGTCCTGCCACCACATCGCCCCTCCCTAAGGCTCCCAGCAGGGCACCACCCGCACCACTCAGAGGCTCCTCCAGTTATGTCAGAAAGAGATGTGACAATCCATTTGCCCCACCCCCTTTGACATGACCCCACCCCCTTACAGCGTATCATGATGCCATGATGCTCCGCAATGGTGGGTACTTTAGAAAGGGGGCATGGCAGCCCCTTTGTCCCGTCCTGTCTGACGTGGTCCCACCTTTTTAGGTTTTCTCCCAGAGGGAAGTGGCACTGGCAACACTGGTTCTCAATAGGCAGGTCCTGGGAGGGTATTAGGTGAGGGGAAGCTGGGGGAGGCAGCAGTAGCTGAGGCACCCCATAGTGTCTCCAGGGAGGAGAGGGACTAGGAAAGCTCTTCCAGTGCATCAGTGAAGGCTTTTCCTCTCCCCACTCCCGAGACCAGTCGCTGAGGTGCCTTAGAACTGGGAGCCGGCAGGAGGGATCCTGACCTAGAGTGCCAGAGCTAGCAGAAAGGGTCATGGTAGATCACTGGAACCCGGATCAAGAGGATCGTGGGAACCATAAGTCTGCCCACCCCTAATCTAGAATGCTTGCCAGTACTTTAGCATGCCTGAGATGTAGAAAGGGCAAGTGGTAGATAGTTACACTGGGTATCTTCAGACAGACACCTGCTTCACTCCTGCTCTGCCTCACCCCTGGGTGGCCCATCCACGTAAAGGCAGGCCACCCTGGGGTGAGACGGAGCAGGAGCCCAGTTTCCCTTGCGGTGCTCCAGAACATCCCAGAGGACCGTGAGCAGAGCTGTCTGCACAAACCCAGCTGCGAGTGGAGCAGCATCTAAAGGACAGCCAGACAGTCACTGCAGCTCCACTCCTGGCCACGGGCTGCCCTGGTAATGGTCACAGAGTTGTGAATGGCAGCCTAGAGTGGCTGCTGATCCGCCCGCAGCTCTATGGTGTGGAGGAGGGAAGAGCGCATGGGTGGACTGCAGTTGCATTCATTTAAACCCACCACTGCCATAGCAGTCCTGGAGGTGGCCACCCCCGCATCCATCTAAAAACACTCACTGTAGCAAAGCACAGATCCTTGCAACCACTCTGGGCCCTGGAATCCACAACTTTGGCTTTGGCCAAAGACCCAGGTGATGTGGAACACCTCCATATTCATTCAGATGAGTAGAGCTGCCAATTAACAGCCCCCACTTCTGCAATAAGCATGCTCTTTAAGGGAAGTACTAGCATTTCCTTTTGCTTTGTGAGAGCCCTTCTGCTTGTGTGAACAAGGGAAGGTGTTGGGCTAAGGCTTTATCACCTCTTATCACCTGCTTGTGTGAACAACATTGAACCAGGCAGTTGGGACTGACTCCCCTGCTTCTTATTCAGAGAAAGTCCAGGAGGCTTCTCAATATTTTTATTATTTCCCAAGCGGTCAGAGAAAAAAAAATAACCCTGAAGCCAAACGGCATGAGTTTGGAAGAGAACTGAGGGAAGAGACAAAGAAATCTGCAGGAAGGGTAAGGCGTTTCATGTCCAAAAGACAGAGAAAGTTAGTCTCTGTGCCACTGTAAATAAGCAGCCCCAGAGTTCACCACACTGCAAGAAAGAACTCAGCTAGAAATCACCAGCCATTTCTAGTGCTAATGACAACATCCCCAACCAGGGATGGCAATGAATTTAGAGCCAATGACCCAGTCTTAGTTCATGGATTTCATGATTACTATTATTAATGTAGCACCAACAATGTACCTGGCACTGATCAATCATTCATGAGAGAGAGGTTCCTCCCCAAAGCTCTTACAATCTAGGATGGTGTCAGGCCCTTGCAGCAGGGCCTTAGGATCTGGGGATGGGTCCATATGGGGGCGCATCACCGCTCCTATACCTGGGGGGCTTGGAAAAAGAGCAACAAACCCGGAACTAAATCCCCACCAGGACCTACTCGGTCACACCTCCGAAGCCAGCAGGGGAGATGGGGAAAAGACAAACAGTCGGGGAAGGATTCCCCAAAGAGGAACATCCTCCGCCGCTTGCACTACCAGCAGCGATGGAGCTACACAGCACAGCTGAGGATACGCAGCCCCACCTGGGCGCTTCAAGCTCAGCTGACAGGATCGCGCCCCCTGCTTCCCAGCCGCGGCGCTCAGAGCGCTTACGTCAGCGTTCCGTGCAGGCTGGAGAGGATAAAAGGCAGGGTACTGCAGTCCTACTTGCCGGTGATCAGTGCCTTGTGCTTGTGAGACTGCCCCCCCCCCCCCTTGTGTGCCTCGTGTGGACTTCTGGACTATCCTTGGATTCAAGAGTGAGAGAGTGAAAGAGGGTGAGAGAGAGAGCCTGCAGACCGTGACTTGTAAGTATGTGTTATATACCCTAGAGCACTTACCCTGGTGTCTCAGTGACCTTCTTATGTGAGAGAGAGAGACACCTGTCCCACCCACCCCTGAACCTTCCCTGGGAGACCCACACCGTGCCTCGCCCCACATCAAACCATTGGTCCTGGTCCCCTGTATGATAGGTGGTCTGTTGTGTGTGTGTTGTCTACACCCTACGTGGGTTGGGCCTTGCACTTCACCTCCCTGTAATGATCTAGGCTGGGGGTGCAAACTCCAGAAGCCAATTAAGATCCTGAGGGAAATTTATAGAGGCAAGTGTGAGCCATCCCCAGGGCGCTCATTCCCTTGCACCCTACACCTTCCCTATTCCTCACAGATGGACAAGGGAGAGGGACTATTCACAAAGTATATAAGTCTCAGGTACACGTTTTGTTTAGCTTAGGACGTTTTCACACGGCACCATTGGGTGGGGGGATGGGTGTGTGCTGGCGGCGGGCGGAGGTGGCTGTGCTCCCTTTCCCATGGGCACACACCCATCTCCACCCACGGAGCCGCCTCCGTTTTTTCAGATAGCTTCGTGGGTGGGTGATAGGTGGAGATGGGGGTGTCCCGGGAGCACACCCCCATCTCCATCCACCGCCCATGGTGTTTCCACAGGTGGACACCAACCCCTCCCCACCGCTGCACCTTGTGCATGGACAGCACCCGCCCTCCCCCCCCCCCCCCCCCCCCCCCCCCCCCCCCCCCCCAGCACTCCCGTCCGCACACCCAGAGGAGCGGGAGGCGACCATGCAAAAACAGCCTTAGTTACAGGGGAGAAGGGGATCCTGAATGAAAGGACAGTAGAACGAGCTTAAGTGAGCAGCCAGTGGGGATGAAGAGCTAAGGAAAACATGAGGGAAGAAGTAAGTTTTTAGGAGGGATTTAAAGAGAGGGAGGGAGGGGTCATAGCAAATGCATTCAGGGAGGGAGCTCCAGGCAAAGGGGGCAGCATGGGAGAAGAGGAAGGGGTAAAGATGGTTTAGGGAGCCAGACAGGGCCAACCTTAAGCAGGGCCAGTAGATGCCATGGCCCGGGCCCCTGTGAGGAGGCCAGTTCTGGTAGCCTCAAGTTCAGTGCTCCTAGAGGCCCTGAGATGGGCTATATCTGCATGACCCTCTCCCCACTCATGACTCTCAGCCCCTAGAGTGGCTGCTTTCTGCAGAAATCTGCTCCTCCTCCCTTTGCAGAAGCATGTGCCTTGAGGCTGAGAGCTGCCTTTAGAGAAGCATGCAGTATACCCTCCCTCCCAGCAGTGCCAGCCCTAGGGTTTGTGGGGCCATGTGTGAAGTCTTGGTATGGGGTCTAATTTACATAATTAGGCCCTACCCATTTATGCAAATATGCTTATTTTGTTTAAATGTCCTTCATATCTCTGCACACATGCCTTAGGCTCTTTTTAGTCCCACCACTTTTTACCCCTTAGCTTCCCACACAGAGCACCCCCTTGCCACTTCTGTCCCACAGATCCATCCACCCTCCAGAATCCACCACAGACTGCCCCCCTTGCTTAAACCATCCCCAACATGCCAAAGTGCCCCTCATCCAGCCCCCCCCACCCCCCTGTTTCCCCTCCTGCCAATACATGGAGGGAACAGCAGAAGATGGAGGGCATTATTGATTTTTTGCAAGAATTTGGCAGTAATAATCAAAACAAATGAGAATAATCAAGCAAAGGTGTTCATATATAGTCATAACAGAATAAATGTCTTTTTCAACAAACTTTTATTTTTCTATTTGTCTTTTGGGTTTTGTTTTATTTTTAATGGGGAATAACACCCAAGTCAACCTGAGAAACATTCAACATTGCACATTGGAACATGGGGAATAATATACCCAAGTCACCCTGTAAAACCTTTTGAACATTGCACATAAAAACCTAATAAACAAGTTTATTGTTGTAGCAAAAAGCTGTAACAAGACAAAACCTATAACAAAACAAAACAAAACAAAAAACACATTCACACCCAAACCCAAACAATGCTAACAGATCACAGATCTAACACCAGTGGCACCTCGTCAAAAATTCACGTACATCACGAAAATTTTAACGGCTATTAATATGATACATAGATATAAGCACAACAATACCAATTATTTAAAAACTGAGCTTAAATAAATAAATAAAATAAGATAATATAGACGGCATGCTGACATACGCCCTCTTCCATACTATCATAAAGTCTCCACATGCTCACTGTTGAATTTGAGCATTAATTTCGCCGCCCCACATAAAAACAATAAAAGAATGAACTTGGTTCCTTTGAGTTCCTAGACAGCTTAGTGGTCATGATCACTGTAACAGAGAATTTGCTTAAATTGCAACCCTTATACATTTCCTCGCAGCGAAGTCATCAAGAAGATAATTGAAATCCAGTGTCTGAGTAATACTGCTCTCGATGGAAAGGCGTGCAAGACCAATGAGGTGCTCCTGACTCATTGTGGATCTGAGATAGGTCTTTATTAGCTTTAGTTTGAAGAAACTATGCTCTGCAGATGCCACTGTGACTGGAATAGTCAACAACAAGATCCTCAGTGCAATAGATATGTGAGGATACACATCCAACAGATGGTTTTTCTGAATGTACTTTAAGACCTCTAGAGCTTGTCTTCTCTTTTAACAAAGTTTGATCATCTCTGGAGTTCTACAAAGAGATCTTCACCATCTATGTCTGAATTTTGGCCATCAGCATCACTCAGTAGGAAGTGCAGGTCTTTGCAGCATTTCAGGAGTTCATCTTTGTCCTTTTCCTTTTGTTGACCAATGTTGTACAGGAAACCAAAATCTGTACTGTGTTGTCTGTAAAGTTCAAATTGTTCTTCTATTGAATTTATTGCCCTGTCAACGGTCGTGAGAAAATATTAAACTTTGAAAGTCTTCTCTGCATCTGTGACTGGTTCATCTCTTCCCTTGTAGTCAAAAGCGTTCTTCTTTCTCGCTACGTGCTGCCGCTTACATTGGAGTATTGGCTCTATATCCATCTCCTGTGCAATCTCTTTGGCTTTAATGACTGCAGAAATGAAACCAGTCTCCCTGTAGTTCTTCAGAAAAGAACATAAATGGAGGAACTGCGCATGCGCGAGTAGCGGCAGCAGCTTTGCACGAGCGCTCCCCCAAGCCGCCGAAAAAAAACGGCCCAAAACCAATGAAATAAAATAAAAAACTACACAAAAGTAAAAAGGAACATGCCTCCAAAAGGTAGGGAGGAAAAGAAAAGGGATAAGGGACTAAAAGAAACATCGCTTGAGCGGTATGTTAAAACCAGCCGCTCAGAAAAAAGTGGGACTGAGGCCCGGGTGGTTACAAGCTCTAAAATGGCGCCTGCGGCAGCAGCGGAGGCAGCAGAGGCCACAGAAGGGGATGACTCCACTGAGGAGAATGAAGTAGAGGAAGAGGAAAATTCAGAAGGGGGCCCAATTATGAGGCTGCTCCTTGAACTTAAAAAGGACTTTAAAAAAGACATGAATAAACTGAGAGCCTCAGTTGAGGCAGGGAATCAGAAACTGGAGGGGCGGGTGCTGAGATTAAATACAGCAGAGGAAAGAGTATCCTCGCTGGAAGACCAAGCGGTTAGTACAGAGGAACAAGTCTCTTCGCTCCAAGAGAGGGTGCATTTCCTCATGCAAAAAACAGAGGACCTTGAGAATAGGTCCAGAAGAGACAATTTAAGATTTGTGGGCTTCCCTGAGGGAAGCAGGGGTTAAGGAATTGATAAGTTCCTGACTGAACATTTCCCTGAAGAACCAACATTACAGAAACCTGAAATCATAAGAGCGCACAGAACAGGGAGAATGCCCAATAAGAACTATCCCAGGCCAAGGACAATTATAGTTAAATTTGCCAACTTCACAGTGAAGGAGGAGATTCTTAGAAATGCACGCAAGACAAGGGACTTGAAATTCAGGAATGACTTTATAAAGGTATTCCCAGATTATGCTTTGGAAACCATGAATAAAAGAAGAAAATGGAGCAAGTATTTTACAACCATGAACGAGAGAGGCTGGAGACCTGTGTTAAAATTTCCAGCGAGGATGGTTGTGAACATAAATGGCAAAAACAAAGCATTTGAGGCAACAGAAGAGCTCGAGGCCTTTCTCCATCTTTCATCAAAAGACTTAAACTGAGTATTAAAGTTAAATGTTAATGTTATATTGTTAGAATTTTGGGCCAATGAATAAGTTCAGGGGGCCATTTGAAGGCCCCAGTATGGTTAAGTTTATAAGGCTGGGGGGGAATAAGCCTCGTGGTAAGATGGAGACATCTTGGGGTTTGGTCAGCTGTTTAGACAGCAAGGAAGAGGTTAAAAAGCTGGTGATGCGCAAGAAGGAGGAGTGGATAGGAGAGGGGCTGTTGGGGGGGAAGTTTGGGGAGAGTTGGGTTAGGGAGGGGAAAGGGCGTTGGGGCACAGGGGTTCAGAGGCACAAGAAACTAGTCAAAGGAAGGGTAAAGATGAAAAGGCTGAAAGGTAAAGGTATACCAAAAGATATGAAGGGAAGGGAGATGGGACCTCAAAAAAGAAATAACAAGGACCATGGCTGATACCAAAATGTTAACATTAAATGTGAAAGGACTGAACTCACCGCAAAAAAGAAAAAGGGTAAGAGAATTGATGAAGGAACTTAAGATAGACATCTTATGCCTGCAAGAAACCCACTTATTGGAAGGGGAAGTGCACAGATTTATTCACAAAAAAACGGGGCAAGTAGTGGCTTCATGTGCTAAAAGAAAAAAAGCAGGTGTATTAATAGCTATACTAAATACATGCGAGTTTAGGTTAGAGAAGGTAGTAAAGGATGACGATGGAAGATTTTTATTAATAACGGGGGAGCTGAAAAAAAAAGAAATGACGATAGTAAATTTATACGGACCCAATACAGACCAGGTTCAATTCTATAAAAAATATATTCCAATCATATTACAGAACGCAAAAGGAACACTACTAATCTTGGGGGATTTAAACATCCCTCTATCAAAGTGGGATACCTCAAAAACTATACCTTTGAATAAAAGGCAACAGACCATTAGGGATTTGTTTGAAGCCAAGGGTTTGATAGATGTTTGGAGACACTTAAACAAACAGAGCAGAGAATACACCTTTTACTCCAATGTACATAATTCATACTCTAAAATAGACCATATTCTGTGTTATAAAAATGAAGCAAGATTATGTAAAAAAGCATTCATTGTGCCATTGGTATTTACAGATCATAATGCTATGGGGCTTAACGTGAGGTTAGAAGAGAATGTAACACATACTAAAGCACAATGGAGGCTAGATAGAACCCTGTTAAAGAACAAAGACAGTAGAACCAATCTGGAGGAGGAAATCAAGGAATACATAGAGATAAACCAAGGGTCAGTGGAACTAGCCTCCACCTTTTGGGAAGCAGCAAAAGCTACAATAAGAGGCAAAGCCATAGCTTTGAGAGCGCAAATACACAAAAGGAAAAAAGAGTTAAGGATTAAAACCTATGAAGAATTTAAAAAATGGGACACAATAAACAGACACAACCCCTCTAAATTAGTAGCGAACAAATTACAGAAAATAAAAGAACGAATAAATGTAATTGAATTAGAAAAAACCACCAAGCAATTGAAATGGATAAAACTTTATTATCATAATAACAGCAATAAAGCAGGTAGGGCCTTAGCCCAATTAGTCAAAGCTCAACAACAGAAGGCATCAATAATAAGCATTGATAGAGGTGATGGAGTCGAGGTGACTGAGACTGAGGAGATCCGGGATGTCTTTGTGAAGTACTATAAAAATATCTACACATCTACAAATCCTGAACCTAGAGAGATAAAAGAATATATAGATAAATTAGAAATCCCCAAATTGAATGGAACTCAAAGCAATTTTTTAAATGCCCTAATAACAACTGAAGAGGTAGCCAAAGTAATTAAAAATTTAAAAAGAAATAAAGCTAATGGACCAGACGGATTCCCCGCTGAATTTTATCAAACATATAGTACAATTTTAGCCCCACACTTGACAGAGGTATATAACGAGATCATACAATCCGGAATAATGCCACCCACGTTCTATGAAGCACAAATCACACTAATACCCAAACCTGGTAGGCCCCAGAATCATTGTGGGAGCTACAGACCTATATCCCTTCTAAACAATGATTTTAAAATTTTCTCCAAAATATTGGCAAATAGGTTGGCAGGGATTATAGGAGAAATCATACACCCGGATCAAACAGGCTTTATCCCCAGAAGACAAGGGGTAGACAACATAAGAAAGGTGGTGAACCTGATTTATGCACAGAAGGAAGATTCATTAACCTCAAATTCCATCATAATAGCAGCAGATGCTGAAAAAGCTTTTGATTTTCTGGAAATTAATTATCTACTTGAAATATTAAAAAAGGTGGGAGTGGGGGGTAACTTCCTTAAGTGGATCAAAGCAATATACGCACAACCTAAATCACAGCTGAAAATTAATGGGGGGCTATCAGACACATTTAAAACACAAAGAGGAACCAGGCAGGGATGTCCTTTGTCCCCGCTATTATTTGACCTGGCAATAGAGGGGCTAGCAGTAGCAATTCGCCAAAATAAAGCCATAAAAGGGATAAGGATAGGAGAAAAAGAATACAAGCTGGCACTATTTGCTGATGATTTAATTTTATTTTTAAGAGACCCGCAACAAACATTACCAGAGCTAATACAAACTATAGAAGATTTTGGAAAACTATCAGGATATAAAATAAATAAAGAGAAATCACAAGCATTGATATTTGCAAAAAATAAAAAAGAAGTAGAAGACATAAAAAAAAAGAGCCCTTTTCCAGAAAAATCACAGGGAATTAAATATTTGGGGGTGACACTTACAAAATGCTGCAAAGAGTTATATAGAACTAACTTCCCAGAACTACTAACAAAGGCCAAGGAAGATTTTGAAAAATGGAAAAATTAGAGTGTTCATGGTCAGGTAGAATTAATTTATTTAAAATGATAGTCCTTCCTAAATTTACTTACAAATTCATGGCACTACCAATAAAATTACCCAACTCTTTTTTCAAACAGACAGATGAGTTGGTGAGAGATCTGATCTGGAGGGGGAAAAAGCCACGCATTAAAAAAGAGACCATGTTCACTATAAAGGAAAAAGGGGGGTTAAATACCCCAGATATCAAATTATACTATAAAGCAGCAGTATTGGGGGCGATTCAGTTCTGGTATCAGAATTCAAGAATACCAGAATGGAATTCAATTGAAAAAGTCCTGACAGAATCGGTATCTTTAGCTGATGTCTTGGTGGATGAAGGTAAATTTACAAGCGAAGGGGCAAAAAACCACCCCTTTGCAAAACAAGTGATAACAATATGGGAAGAAATAGTTAGGAAATTGAGAATTAAAAAGCAAGCGTCACCATACTCACCTATTAACCGAAGGAATATGAGAGACTGGCAGATAGCATATAAATTGGTAGAGCAGCTAGAGGGAAAAGGCATCAAGAGAGCATCACAATTATTTGAAAAAGACAAATTTAAACCATTAAAAGAGTTAGAAAAAATAACCCAGTCCAAGATCAACATATTTCAGTACTTACAATTAAGAAGTGTATTCCTTGAACCAAAATTCAAAGCTAGTTTTGTAAGGGAGCCCACAGAAATAGAAAAAACGTTATTTGACATGAAGGGGAATAGGGGGAAGCTATCCAGAATATACAAGGCCTTAAAGGAAATAACATACCCGCCTAGACACATATACATACTAAAATGGGAAAAAGACCTAAACAGAGAACTTACAGAACAGGACAGAGATAGTATCTGGAACCATATGCACAAATGTTCACCAGCATTGGGGGTCAGGGAAATACAAATAAAAGCTACAACCAGATTCTATCTAACGCCAGCTCAACTCAAATATGGAGGGGCTAGAATTAATAAAGGGATCTGTTGGAAAGGATGTGGCCAACCAGCAGATTTGAAACACTGTTTATGGGAGTGTATATATGTAAATAGATTTTGGTGTAAAATTTGGAAAACTCTGAACGAGGTAAACAAAGGTGTGGTCCCTTTCAGACTAGAAATAGCTATCTTGGGTTTGTATCCAGAAAATTCAACAATAAAAAGACACCAGGATGCCCTAAGAACATTGTGCTTAGCAGCTCTCAGCATCATTGCTAGATACTGGAAGTCGGAAGGGACTCCACCGTTCCAGGAATGGATAGCGAGACTTTGGCACTTGTTCACCATGGACAAAATACAAAATCTTTTAAGAAACCAATCCGAAGAAAAGGATGAACAAAAGGAAAAAAGAAAGAAAAAGTCCAAAAATAACTATGAAGCCAAATGGCTGGCTATTTTGGAAGCCATAGAAGGATTTGAATTAACACAAGATGACAAGACAATGTTATTTGATAAATACCTGTAATAATTTGTGCTCGGGCGGGGGGTAGAGTTTAAAAGACTTAAAGTAATTAGAGTAATATATAATGTTGGTGTGAACCTAGTTAAGCAATAGTGATGAGAAACAAGAGCTAGTAAGGCCACCACAACAGACAGAAGGACCAATGCTGTAACCCAGGTCCCAAAAGAATGCAATTGATAGAGATAACATGGTGGTCAGATGTAAAGGGTTATATTGAAAAATATTTAATAAAAACAAATTTAAAAAAAAGAAAAAGAAAAAAAAGAAAAGAACATAAATGTTCAATATGTTGCAGGACAATGTCAATCTGCATCCTGGAATCTTGCATAACTTTGCTCACCACATTCACCTCAACCAATATATCATACCACACTATTAAACTGACCAGGAACGTGAAGGAGCCAAGTTCATTATTGGCTAAAGACATGGCCTCACTTTGAACCTTAGGATCATTTGCTGTATCTGCAGCTTCCAAAAGGGCTTGTTGAATGTCAAGTGCTTGGTAATGAACAGCCTTCACACTTTCAATTCAGCAGTCCCACCGAGTATCTGAAAGAGGTTTGACAGACAGTGAAGACACATTGTCCTTCAAAATCATCCATCTGCCTGTAGAGACAGCAAAAATGGTGTAATCCTCTGCAACACACCAAAGAATGTTACTGCTCTTGCAGATGACCTTGTAGCATCTCCCAGCACCAAGTTCAAACTATGGCTGCCACATGATAAAAAAATGCTCTTGGGTTCTCTTGCAAGATACGGGCCTGAACACCTTGTTTATGTCCTTTCATGTTGGATCCATTATCATACCCTTGGCCACCACAATCCTGTAACTTCAGTCCTAAAGACTCAAGTTCTGTGACCAGCATTTCTGCTAGTCCTCTTCCAGTACTATCATCAACTCCTGTAAAATCCATGAAATGTTCCACGATCTCAACATCTGTATCAGTTGCTGCAGCCTTAACAATCCTTAAAATAACAGACAATTGCTTGATGGCTTATGTCAGGTGTACAGTCCAAAATAACTGAAAAGTACTTCGTTTGCTTCACATTTTGAATAATAACATCTCTAACTTTTCCTGACATGATTTCAATCATTTCATTCTGAATTCTGTGGCCTAGGTAATGATTATGGATCTTGTCGTCTTTCACTCTGGTAACATGATTCTGCATCACAGGATCAAAACGTGCCAACAAACGTGCCAAAATTTCCATTATTTGGTGTGTACAGGGTATCTTTGCTGCCACAAAAAGCAGTATTATGACTTGCCAAATGCTGAGTAATAGCAAACAGATGCTCAAGAACACTTTGCCATCTTTTCCCCCCACTATTAATGACAGACTAACTTACTCTGTCAATGGTTGTATTGCTTGCTAATTTTGATTCAAGTTCAGTCCACTGTAGCATGCAATCAACGTGGACTGGAGATTGCTCATGTTCCCCATAACATACACTTGCCTGTGACCAATCACAATACCCACCTTTAGTGAGTTGTATGTGAGCAAGACCACATTGGAATAATTTACAACAAAACAAAATAAAGAGTTTTTTTCTTTAGACAAGCCAGTGCTGGTCGACATATTCACCATTAGGCATCATGCAAACATAATGAGCTGCATTGAAACTTCTCTTGTACTTGTCCTTTGGAAAACTGTAATCCTTCATCTGAGTGACACCTCTTGCCACAATAAAGTCTCATAATTTTGAGTCAATGGATAGGGGCCAACAACCTCCATCATCATAATCACCAATAGCAGTTGGAAAGATATTTTCTTCAGTGGTACTCCTGATATTTTCATCGGAGCTTGTAGTTGGCTGAATCAGTGCAATCTCCAAAGTACTTTGTTTGAATTGTGACTCGGTTTACAAACCCCCCTGCCTTACAGTCACTTTCCTTACTGCTGCTAGGATGAGAAGAAGATGCATCACTTTCCTTTGCTGTATACCCAACATCCTTCTCTGCCTCACTTTGCCTCATCAGTTCTGTATTGTCCTTAGCCTCAGTTATCTTGCTTACATCTTTCTTCACATACTTCTCCAAAGATCCTCTCTGTTTCTAAGAATGCCTGTTCATGCTTCTTTTTCTTGCTTTCTCTGCTCTAGAAACATATTTTCTAAATTTGTCCCTGTCTCTGCCAGACATGTTTCAAGCAAATCAGTTGTCTTTGGGAATCACACCTGCAAACCATATATTTTTCAGTTTGGTGAATTGCTAAATGGCAGAAAGAATTGCTCACATCCCCAAAAGACTTCTCAGTGTTTAAATTCAAAGTCTTCCTTCCTGAGTTAGCTTAGGAGACAGGTAACACCAGACCCCTGGTACATGATTCAGTTTACAAACCCCAAACACACAGGGAAAAGTGAAATCAGGACATACTTAAGAACTAGAAGAACATTGTTAAATAGCTATAGGAATGAATAGACCTCTCCCAAATAGCAGTAGGGTTCCATTAAAACATGTAGGGATCTGCCTAAAAGAAGAGTGTCCTTCTTAGTATGTTACAGAACTCCCAGCAATCACAACGATCACCATCACAACAAAGGCAAGCAAGCATGCCAAAACAAAAATGTAAGAAACACACCAAAGCAACAGAAATGGGACAAGATGCTTAAAACACAACATTTAAAATCCAAACCCAAGTTAAAAAACAAAGAACACATAACCCTATCCCCATCAGGCAATTGGCAACCACCTGCACCCCTGTCCCACACCTCAGGCCCTGGTTCCCCCAACAATATTATCCCTGCAAAATCACCAACAAGATGTTCATCTGTTCATTTAGGCTGCTTGTCCACGTTACAGGAGGTAGGGGGTTGAAGCTTCCATTAGCAAAATAGGGCTGGATTTTGAGCCCGTCGTTGTGTTATAGATTTTAATGGGAGAAGGGGGAAACAATAATAAAATTCCAGGTTCAAACGATTGGGGACTCACGTACATAAGAACACAAGTAGTGCCATACTGGGTCAGACCAGTGGTCCACTGTCTCCAACAGTGACCAATCTCTGTCTCCTGAGAGAAGTACCCAACAGCCAGGTCACAATAGGCAATCCATTCCTGACAAGCCCCCAACAGTAAGAGGTTACATTCCCAAAACCTGCTTGGCTAATAGCCATTAATGGACCTATCCTCCAAGAATGTATCCAATCCCTTTTTAAAACTAGCTACAGTACTGGCTGTGACCAATTTCTCTGGCAGTAAATTCCTCTCTTATGCTGGCAGTTTTGCCAACAGACGTTCCCTCCCCCCTCCTGTAACCTGGGCAAGCAGTCTAATTTGCCATCCCTCCACCCCCTTCCTCCCAACACCCAGAGACACTGTGTCTCCGCTTCCCCCCGCCAAGATGGGCCTTGGCTGCCTTACCTGGCTCAGTCTGCGAAGTATTGTGGGCCATAAGACGGTTCGCAACTCCTGCCTCTTGCTAGTGGGGCTGGTGCTGGTGCCTACTTGACAGACAGACATGCACAAATAAATACCCTGATTTATTGTGCAATAGTATGTTCAACATAAATTGCGTTGCTAGAATCTAGCCTTCCACATCATTAGCCACTCCAGTGAAAGTATATAAAACGATATTTTTTAAAAAAAACCAAACACAAAAACAACAGCACTGGAATTTGCCCACAAGAAACTGATCACCTATCTCCTTATCTGAACTGAAGCCACATACCTATGAGTAATGCCTAGTAGTATGATTACAAACCCATCATACAAATAACATACCTAGTAATTTGTTCCATAATGATGATCAGGTTGGGGCAAAAGACTAAAGTCTTAAACCAACGTAAAAACTTGTACTGAGATCACAGAATGGAGACTGTCAACCCCTGAATGCAGGTGTCATCAGACTGAAGGCAGGAGTATAGGCAAGCTTGCCTTTTGTCTCTCATTTTAAATGAGAGTGGATTCTACACCTCTGCAAGCCTCATGAAGTCACTGAAGTTTTAATACTGTAACCCATTAAAAAAGTGCCCATCATATTGAATTTGTCTCGTCTTTATGGGAAGTCTGAGGGAAGAGAGAAGAGCAACAAATATCAACAGAAGCGAGCCCAGAGTTATTGCATCCCTTATAACATTTAAGCAGCCTTAACTAGGATTAATACTTAGCTGCAGAATTGGTTTTAAAGAGGAGTTTCCACACTCCTGTGCTTCACTATTCAATATTTATTCCATAAGAAATTCCTCATGTGTGCAGTCCTGTGTGGGATCCCTAGAGCAGGGGTGTTAGTTAACGGACCTGTGCTTCCCTCATTGAAGCCCTCCCCACATTAATTTCTCTCCTTTCTCTGTCTGCCATTGCCCTCCTCCTAACTGTGTCCCCCTGCCTACTTGATGCAATCATGCAGCCAAGATCAAGCTGCTCACTTTGTGGGGAGATGGGGAAAAGAAAAAAGAAAACAAACTAGCGAGACCCATTCTGGGCTCCCCCCAACACAGCCCTCAGTGCCCCTCACACCAGCGAGCTCCTGAAGAGACTGGCAGGCATGAATTATAGAGCCGCCTGAGGGGAGGGATAATGGACCGACCGCCCCCCCCGAGAGCAGGTTGCCCCCTGCCTGCTGCCACCCTCCCTTAGAGAAGAGGGGTGGAGAGAGCACTGCCCCCTCCTTCACCATGTTCCAACTGAAGCTAGCAGCATCCAGCACCACCCTGCGGCTGCTTGCCCACCCGCTCCAGCCTCCAGGCTCTCCAGCCTCCCTCCCCCCGCAGTGGGCTCCCTCCATCCGTCTTCTCCTCTCCAGTCCTCACCTGAATTTCCCGGAGGACTGAAGACTCAGGGCCCAGAGGGGGCCTGCTGCTGCTTGCTTGTGGGTCTTGCTGGGCGCTGTAGTCTCGGCTTGCAGCTTGCTCGTCGTGACTTGCTCCTTCCTCCTCATGATGCTCACTGGGCTGGGGCATGCGGGGCTGGGCATCAGCATGCATAGGGAAGGCACTCGGCATGCTTCGTTGCATGCGTGCGCATGCTGGCAGGCCTCCTGGAGTCGCTCCGCCCACACAGCCAGACCACACAACTGGAGGCCCTGCTCAGGTACTCCCTGGTGCTAATTGGAGGCACCGGGTGGCCGGGGCCGCACAGCAGGCACAGAGCAGGGCAGTGCTGATTGTGGGCTGCCAGCAGGCAGTCCCGCCTCCCAGTTTTTTTCCAACTGTAGCCCTGTGGTGCCACTGCGGGGGGGGGAATGGGACTCCTCCCCCCCCCTGCAGCAGCGCCACAGGGGCTACAGCTGGGGGGGAAATTAAGAGTTGTAGCCAAGTATTTGATTCAGGGCCGGCGGCACTGCAGCACAAGACAAGTTAAGCAGGGCCCTGCCAGGAGTGGGGGCCCAGTTCCCGCAGGGCCATGTGCAACCGCACAGGTCGCACATGCCTGGGGCCAGCCCTGACAGGAAGCACCTTCCCAGGGCAATGTTGCAATGACAAATGCCTTGTTTGTCTAACCAAACACCAGATTGCCAATTGTTAAAGGAGAGGGGCTATGGAGAGTGGGGCCATGGGGGTCCTGCATGTTATGTTTGGCCAGGCCCTGGAGGCCAGCCTTGGATCCAGAGATTCAAAAGCAGTTGAGGATGGTGGCAGAGGAGAAGCAAAGTTCTGCAGGTGGGAATGTAGCAGGAAACAAATGCAGAAAGACAGGGAGGAGAAAAACCATGAAGAGCCTTGAAAGTGAAAATAAGGAGTTTGTGCTGGATACAAGGGGGGACAAGGTCCATTCCCAGCAATACAGAAGAGCACAGGACTCTTCATGACCTGTAGCCTAAGTTTTCCCTGCCAGCTCCCATACACTCAATGCGTGTTGTCAAGAACTTCTTCAGTGTAGTTATTCCAGAATAGCCAACATGCTTGGCCCATGCTTCCGGTGAATGGTACAAATTCCACCATCAACCATGATAATGACAGCAGGGTTAAAGTGTGTACAATCAGTGGTTCCCAAAACTCTTGCCTGCATGTGTGGCAAAATGCCACGGGCACTGACAAAGACACCCTACCTGAATCCAAGTCAGGACTAACAGAGTGCTAGGCCTCTAATCCAGCACATGGTTAGGACCCCACATTCCTGAAATTCCTAAGGAATTTCCTAAGGCCAGCAGGAGGCAGAAAACTGATTGGCTCGGAGTGGTCAGGGGAAATCTACCTTTGACCAGGTGACCCGCCCAAATGAATCACAGGCAGGGGGAAGGGAACTTTTAAAAGGACTGAGCCAGGGGCACTTCCTCTCTCTGGTCGCTCTGGGTTCTCTCTCTGACACACTCTGTTACACTTGTGACCTCTCTGCCTGAGGCACACATGGACTGCATGGCTTGGCAGTAACTCTGACCTTGCCAGGACAAGAACTTGAACCCCATAGGAAAAACATCCCCTATGGAGACTGGACCAGAACCGCCTTGCGTGAGTACTTTCCTAGTCTGCCTGCTACATCAGATACAGTTGTAGAGAAACGCATTCCAAATGGACTACCACGTCCAAAGGAATTACTCGTGTTGCTCAAAGGGTTTATTACTTCTTGGTTCTCGGTGTAAACTTTTGCTTTTCTTCCTGTTTATATGCACCAGTAAATTCTAAATTTTGTTTTTACCCTACTGGGTGTGTGTGTGTGTGTGTGTGTGTGTGTGTGACCATTAAATGTCTTCTTAGGTCAGGTAACCAGGCCAAGCTACTAAAGAGGGGAAAAATACCTATTTAGCTAGAAGCCAACAGCTTTGGGACCAATGGAAGCCTCCCGTGGGTGACTCTGGGGATCAGCCTCTAACGCAGGGGAGGAAATCCCGGGAAAAGAGTGCCAGGAAGGGGGAGTGCTCTTGGGAATCTGTGAGGCCTATGCCTTTTGGGGTTCACATTTCCTGAGTGGTGTGAATGCCCGCTGGGATACACTCAGGTGGTGGCAGTGGAATACCAAGGGTTTTGGGGGGTTTGCCAGCTGTGGGAACCCTTGGACAGAGGTTTAGAGAAACACAGTGAGGTGGGTTACTCAGCTGTATAGTGCCCCCTGCTGGTGTTTCGCCACACGTGATGGCAGCAGTGGGATATCCCAAGCAGCCAGATAAGCACAAACAGGGGGAATAGGATCCACCAGCAGTTTTCTTTTTGAATTGGAGTTTTTGAAAAGCACACACAGAGCAAAGAGGGGCTTTGGGAATAAACCTTGAGCAATTGAGTCCTTGAATTTGGCTTCGGGTCAACTGGATAGGGCTTAGAGAAGCAGTCAAGGGCAAGGAATCACATGAGTTCTGGAACCCAGGGAAGTACCCTGCTGGGGCTGCCCAAGGGGCTCAATAAACTTCTTAAAGCTGACCTCATAAGAGAGGCTCAGAAGAGAAATCTCCCAACAGAAAGGAGGACCAACGAGGAGCTAAAGCAGCAAATAAGGGACGTTGAAATGCCTCACCGGGAGCAGAGCGTGGATCCAGAGACAGGAGTTGGAGAAACCCTTCTCTTTGGGACACCTGGTGAGACCCCTGAGAAGCTGGAGCTGTTCCGGGAGCAGATCCGCCTTAGAGAGAAGGAGCTTGTAGACAGGGAGCAAGAGAGAGAAGCCCAGGAGAGGCTACTCTCAGACAAGGCTACCCAATGCCAACATGAGCTGGAGATGCTAAGAGAACGGCAAAGGGAGAGGGAAGCTGAACTAGCCACACAGGAAGCTCAATGGCACCATGAGCAGGACAGCGAGAGCACGAGGCTGATATGCTCTGGTGAAAGTTGGCCGCACCACACAAGCTGACACCAAAGGACTTCACCCCTTTCAAAGAGAGAGACAACCCCGAGATGTTCCTGAGCCTTTTCGAGAAGCAGGCGCGCAGATGGAAGGTGGGGGAGGATGAGTATATGCGTTATGTGGCTGGGTTGGTAACTGGGACCATGTCAGCAATCCTTGATAACTTACCCACTGAATCTGCAAATGATTATTCTGTTTAAAGAGGCTGTGCTCAAGCGTTATAGGCTGGGCCCAAATCATTTCAGGAAGCGGTTTCGCACACTGCTTCCTCAAACAGGGCAATCCATGGCAGAGTTTGGGGCCCAGCTAGTAGAAGCCTTGAGAAAGTGGGTGGTTGGGGCCAAAGCTGAGACCAGGGAGGTGGTGCTGGATCTTATGGGGCTGGATCAGTTCTACTCCCGCTGTCCCCGATCAAACACTTAGTGAAAGATACAAAAAACCCAAAGCAGTCAGTGAAACTGCTGACTTTGCTGATCAGCTGCTGCTGAATAGGGATAGGCTAAAGAAAGATCCTACCCGCTTTGGGAAGGATCAGAAAGGGTTCCAAAAAGGTGAGAGGGGGGAGGTACCCCACAAACCGGAGTCGGGAACCCCACCTGCAGAATGCAAGGGGTTCCCTAATTTGGCAAAAACCCTTAATTCAGATAGGAGGGGCTGCTACAGCTGTGGGGAGCTGGGCCACATTAAGGCCAGTTGCCCAAAGCTGCAGGGCTTACAGAAGCCTGTTCACAGTGCAGCAGTTGTAAGTACAGGGGAGGAACCCCAGGGCATCCCAGTGTATTGCATCAATAAGATTGTGAACACAGAGGAGGTAACAGATTACCTCAAGGAGGAAGTGACTTTGAGAGGGAGGACTATTGTTGGGGAACTAGACTCTGGAGCAGAGGTGTCTCTGATCAGGGCCAGCCTAGTCTCCCCCGCAGATACAGACCCAGGGAAAACTTACTGCATCAAACTGGTGGGGTACCCGCCATTTGATGTGCCTGTGGCATGCCTGCCCATAGAATGGAGGGGCTGGGGAATGTGTCTAGACATTGGGGAAAGATATTATGGGGCCCTGCTGGGTGTCAGTAGGAACCCGTGATCAGAGCTGGGGAAGCCAGCTCATTCTGGAGATAGAAAATGGGGAAGAGGGGAGTTGCCCGGGGTCAGAAGGTGGGTCCAGGGATGAGGTCTCCTGTAGCCATCAGAGCCAGATGCAGAGTGGGACTGAGCTCAGGAGTAATTCTCCAAAGGAGAAGCACCACCAGCCAGAGGATGAGGTTGGGAGTGCAGAAGGAACAGAGACCTTGGGGGTGAGCTTAGAGGGCAGCCCTGGAAGGGAGAACATGGAGCCCAAAGAGGGAACAGCAATCCTAGGGGTGGGCCTAGAGGGCAGCCCTGGAAGGGAAAATGTAGACCCCCAAAGAGGGAGCAGCAAAGGAAACAGTAACCCTAGGGGCGGGCCTAGAGGGTAGCGCCAGAATAGAATTTGTAGAGCCCAGAAAGGGTGCAGCAGAGGGAAGAGTGATCCTGGGGGCAGGCCTGGAGGGCAACCCTAGAAGGGAAACTGTAGCGCTCAAGGGGGGAACAGATGAAGGGACCCCAGAAAGGGATGGTGTACCCCTGGGTGTGGTTGAGAATGTTAATCTGAAGGTTTTTACATGCCCCAGCCTAGCAAGCTTGGAGGAATTGGAGTCAGAGGTTTTAAAATACTCCAAGTTGGAGCAACTCAAGCAGTCAGCGGAATTCTCTCCTGACTGGGGGGGGGGGGGAGGGGGAGGGAAGTAATCTGGGGTGAGGAAAAAGCAACTCTGCAACCACGGCCAAGTTGCCACGCCCAATCATAGGACAGCCTATTATGAGGGTGGGTATAGATACAGGGGGACCCCTGAAGCAGAAGACAAGGGGGAAGTACTCTATTCTAACCCTAGTAGATGCTGCAACTAGATACTCTGAGGCCATTGCTTTAGCTTCTGCAGAGTCCACTGTGGTTGCTGATGGCCTGATAAAGAATTATTTTCATCCGGGTTTTCCATCAGAGATATGGAATGACAGTGGAGGAAATTCCCTAACAAAATGCTTATGGAAGTGTTGTGGGGTTAAACACCTCAAAACCACAGCCTATCTTCCACAGACTAATGGGCTAGTGGTTATATTTATTGGGACCCTGAAGGGGATGCAGAGGGTTTATGGGGACTCTCACCCTGAAAATTGGGATGAGGAGTTCCTGCATCTGTCCTCTGCTTACAGTAAAGTACTTCTGGAGTCCAGGGACTTCTCGCCTTTTGAGCTGACATTCAAGAGGAGAGCTAAGGAAGCCCTGGTGACTCAGGTAATGGCCTTGATTCAGTCTGGGAGGAACCCCAAAGTGGTCCATGTAAGCCAGTTCAAGCCACATTAGGACAGAGATAGGCTGGTATTCAAGATCTCCCCTGCTGACAGCTGGGACGGGGATGATGAGAGGACAGACCTTTTAGTTACAGGCTCAGGGGAAACTGCAATTGTGGATATCTCCCCGCCTGAGGAGATTTTGCCCCAAGGTAAGGAGAAACTGAAATGAGCCTGGAAAGTTTCGGGAGTAGTGTTCTCCCAGCCTGACCCTAAGAAACTCTTTGTGGCTACTGATGCCACAGAAGTAGAACTAGGGGCTGTGCTCTTACAGAAGCTTGAGGGGACTGAGCACCCAACTACCTACCAGAGCAGGAATCTGATTCCCAGGGAGAGGGATCTAAATTCTACTCGGAAGGAGTGTTTGACTATTGTCTGGGCTGCAGACAAGCTGAAACCCATTATTGTGATTATGGACTCCTTGTCCCAAAAGGAACGTAACTATATTACGTGATCTGAGTGTTGTCTTCCTTCCAAAAGCAGGAAAAGACTGGAATGACTGTATGCTCAAAGAGTGTCAAGATTTACAGGATTGCACCTTTGATTGTATATGGGATCTAATATGGTAACTATATTATTTGTGCATTAGCCCCTTTCGCGTTTTCTGTAACGGGATAATATTGTCGGTGGTTCTGTATTATTTGTGCATTATCAGCCACTTTTGTGTTTTCAGTAACGGTTCCTACACCTTCTCTGAGCATGCCTGTACCCTCAGCTTTGAAAAAAGGGGGAGGTGGAGGTGTGGCAAAATGCCATGGGCACTGACAAAGGCACCCTGCCTGAATCCAAGTCAGGACTAACCGAGTGCTAGGCCTCTAATCCAGCACATGGTTAGGACCCCACATCCCTGAAATTCCTAAGGAATTTCCTAAGGCCAGCAGGAGGCAGAAAACTGATTGGCTCGGAGTGGTCAGGGGGAAAGGAATCTACCTTTGGCCAGGTGATCCACCCGAACAAATCACAGGCAGGGGGAAGGGAACTTTTAAAAGGACTGAGCCAGGGGCTCTTCTTCTCTCTGGTCGCTCTGGGTTCTCTCTCTGACACACTCTGCTACACTTGTGACCTCTCTGCCTGAGCAACACATGGACTGCATGGCTTGGCAGTAACTCTGTAACTCTGGCCTTGCCAGGACAAGAACTTGAACCCCATAGGAAAAACATCCCCTATGGAGATCGGGCCAGAACCGCCCTGCGTGAGTATTTTGCTAGTCTGCCTGCTACATCGGATACAGTTCTAGAGAGACGTGTTCCAAACGGACTACCACGTCCAAAGGAATGACTCGCATTGCTCAAAGGGTTTATTACCTCTTGGTTGTCGGTGTAAACTTTGCTTTTCTTCCTGTTTATATGCACCAGTAAATTCTAAGTTTTGTTTTTACCCTACTCTGTGAGTGTGAGTGTGATTCGCTGACCATTAAACAAAGTAAGGCGCAGCCTGTAGTACATGGGAGCCATTCCTTATACAGAGTTATAATCAAATTTGTGTTATAATGAAGATGCTTCTAATTTCACACCTTGGGATACAATGGATGGTCTCTCCAAAATGTTAACTGAAAAACAAAGGCCCTGATCCATGGTGCAAGTGATGCGCAGACCTAACTGACACTGCATGTACATGGTACCATCGTTGGAGTCTGGCCACACCACCACCCCAGTCCACTGCCACAGTCCTGTGTCATAAAAAATGCAGAACACAGGTTGGAAGCCATGCCTCTCACCACATTAAAACCAAATTCATCTTATAACTAAGTGTGTGTTATAACAAGGATGCACTGCATATTAGTCAATAAGGACTGCAACCTCACTTGGTGGGGGACCCACAGTTTGGGAATCTTGGTCTTAAAGGTTCTTCTTGAGCTCCTACTCGGGAGAAGATGATCATGAGAACACACCCTCAGCCTTATTAACAATTATTTTGTCACTTGTTTGAACACCAGAATGTTCTTGCTCCCCACACCTAACTCCAGTGCATCAACAGCAGCATACTTCTCTTTTCCTCCTGCTTGATTTTCCCCAAGGGCTGCCAATCCCCATCTTCTTCTTGTTTTCCTTAACATGCGATTTCCCTCATTCCGCCTTTCTTCAGGTCTGGTCTACAAAGTTTTGGCACTGATATGGTTAGATCACCTTAGTTAAACTGCGCAACCTTTTAGGGCCAGACAAGAGCATAGCTAAAATAGGTGTAGGCAGTGCAACTGCAGGGGAGAGCCATAGGGCCTGGGCCCACACCCACATGTAACATGTGCACAGTTGAATGGTGGTTAACACCCACGGATGACTTAGGGTAATTTCAGACATTACGTTACCACCGTCAACCACGGTGAACCCCCCGTGGTGGCTGCGGTACCGTAACATCTGTTGGGCCCAAAAGAGATTCCCGCCAGATGTTCACCCCCGGCGGGAATCTCTTTGACCACGCTTCCAGCCCTCTGGCCGCCCGGAGCTCCGGAAGCGTGGTCAAAGATTCCCGCCATGGGTGAACACCCGGCAGGAATCTCTTTTGGGCCCAACAGACATTACGGTACCGTGGCCACCACGGTGGGGTTCACTGTGGTTGACTGTGGTAATGTAACGTCTGTTACTGCCCCACAGCCCGGAATCGGCGGATGGTAGCGGCTGTTACTGCCACCGATTCTGGGCCATGGCCAATACCCCGGGGGGGCAGGCAGGTGCTGCGGCCAGATTGGCCGCTGCGCCCGCCCGTCTCCCAGAGGGTGGGTGGCCGAGGGAACATGGGGGCAGGACTGTGTGGCTGCACGTTGCGCCATGCAGCCCCTCCCCTGATCCCCCTCCAGAATAGCCGGCACATCTGTTGACAAGCCAGCTGGATTCCGGAGGGGGATGAAAAGGTGATTCTGTGCCGTGGCCAAAGGGCGGCCCAGCATGTCTGAAATCACCCTTACTTACCAAATGCCTTAGACTGCAGCTTGAGCAAAATGTGCTTCTTGGGCTAATGAAATTTAGTCACTTTCATCTGGATTGGATTTAATTTGCAGGGTAAAGGTTTGGGGCAGGAGAGGCACTCTTGCTAGAACTATAGGGAGGAGAGGGGGGAAATGCTCTCAGGGGATACTTGTCTAGGATCTGTTTCTTTCTGAGCTAGTGGGATGCTAATGATCTGGCAGAAGATTAACTGCCGCTAGCTCAGTTTGTTTTGTAGTGGTATGGAATGGGAAGGAGCTTCAGGTTAAGGGAGGATAGTTCCTACCCTTGCAAATTCAACTTTTTTAAAAGTTTCAAACATTGCAGAGTTTAGTTTTCAGCTGCTTTCAATGCTGAATAAGTTCATTCTGCTCCCTCCCTCCCAACTTTCAAATCCCTCCTGAAAACCTGCCTCTTCTGTCAGACCTTCTGTCATGAGTGAAATTGTGTTCTCTTCCCCTTCACTCAGAATCTAGTTCTCTATAACTAAGTGAAGCAATCTATTAGGGCAACCTTTTAGGGTTCCCTATAACTAAGTGAAGCACGCGCACCTGCAACTTCTCAACCTCGTGAACATACTCTTGTCTCTCTCTTAGATTGTAAGACCCCTGGGTGTAGGGACCTGTCTATAACTACTACTGATTGTACAGCACCAAGTACAATGCTTGTGCTATATAAATAATAACAACAAACCAACAATATTGGGGCTTCAGAGTGAGGGGATGGGGCATCCATGAGTCAGACAGAGGTCTTTCTGGGTCAGGAGTGGGGCTTCTGTGAGTGGGGGCAAATCCAGCATCCTCTCCCTCTCACAGATTTAGCCCAAAGATATGCCACTGCTTCCCATGCAGGACTCCTTTGGTTGCATTTACAGGAAGAGGGGAGCCGGAGAAGGGGAAGGGGCTGCTAGCACAGAGGGCCAGCTTTGGGTGCAGGAAGGGATGGGGCTGCAATGGCAAGACAGGAAGGGGGAAAGCTCCAGGAGGGTGTAGGGGAGCCTTTCATCTCTGCGCCAGGGCCCATTCCAACCTAGCTACACCTCTGGGGCGACTTGCAAAAATGTTGACCTTCCAGCTCCCCAGCATGCTGAGCTGTTCTAAATTCTGGCCATAAACGAAGTCACTGGGTGGGTGTGCAACACTTTTGAAAATGTGACCCTTATTTTGGTGCGTAAGTGACAGCAGAGTTCTTCTGGAAATTTGGGGGTCCCGGGGTCACTAAGCATTTACTGTAACCAAGCCAAGAACGTGTATCTGAGCTCTCGCATCCTCATGAATGTCACATCCCTTGTCTCTCCCTCTGTTCCACCTTCCCCGTCTGCCCTCCCCGTCTTTAGATTGTAAGCTGTCAGGCAGGGACCGTGTCTATCTTGTTTTTTGTAAAGCGCCAGGTACATCGCTGGTGCTATATAAATGCTTATAATAATAATAATAATTAATTAATAATTAATTTGAAGATCTGTCTTCCTGTGGACAATTCAGTCATGTCCACACTTGAACAATGCAGGTCAGCACTTTGTTGTCTGTGCTTCTCTCAGTCTCGTGCCCTTTCAAATTCTCCTCTCTCATTTCCTTTTCACGCTAGCCCCCCGCTTCTCCTTGTCCCTGTAATGCAGTTGGTTGTTGTTTGTTACTCCGAATCCCCAGTAATTTAGGTCACAAGTCTGGTGAATCTAGCATGGTGCATTTCACATGAAAAACGAGTGAAACTGAACACTGCCTTATTCTTCTCGGCTGAAATGCTGCGCCTTGTTAATTCAGGTGTATAAATAACAATCTCCAGCACGGCATCAAGGGCTCTGCTATGCGAATAACCTGCCTCCCTGACCTGTAATTAGAAACTTTACCCCTGAAAGGCAGTTTGCCGAAAGAAAAGAAGGACAGAGAGAAAGAGAACCGGCTCTCAGACCCAACAATTTTGTTCTTAATAAATTATTCAGAGTTTTTGAAAGTTGAGCTGGATTTCCATCTGCTGGTATTAAACACCCAAGGAGGAGCCGAGTCCCACAGCAGGACACAACACAACAGAGCTTGGGCACTGGAAGAGGCCAAAGAGACCTTGGTTTCAGAATCTCAAGTAATCAGGCCTGTGGTCCACAAACCACTTTACTCTGGAGTAGGGATTCAATGGAACTACTTTAGGGTAAGTGGTTTGTGGCTCATGGCTTAGGGAGCGAAGTCAGACATGCCTCTATCTTCTGCTTATCCTTTTGTCCAAGCATCTTATCATTTGTGCTCTGAACCCCTCCTTCTGTAGGTCTGTATGCCCAATAGGGCTTGTAGTGATTCCAAGGAAGAGCCTGGACTAGTGGCTAAGTGTTTAAAAGGCACCTATTGGGGATGGGCTTGCAATATCAGAAACAAAATTTTAACCATATTTCACCAACAAAGCTAATTAACTATTTGAATAGACTATTAAGTCAAGCTGTGGATTCTCCAGCAGCAATGGAAAACATCTGGTCCACAACTAGAGGGTTTTTTGTGTGTGTCCCTTTTCAATTCCTGGATTTGGCCCATGGAGCAAGTCCCTTGCACTGAAAGCGAGCACGGGGGAAGGCAGCGGAGATGAGAGCATCTCTGCTGCGTTCAAGGATAGGAAATAAATCCATAGCATACCTCCATGTTCTATACCCATCCACTTCCTTCTTCATCCTGAGCACACCCCTTAAGTGGCCTGTGGGAAGGAAAGGGTTACCCACCCCTTCAAACCAAGACTAGATATCCTTCAAAAGATACATTTTAGTCAGAAATAACTGCATGGGCTCAATACATGTAGGAAATGTTGTGCCGTGTGCTATACAGGTCAGGTTGGATTATCTCAGTGGTCTCTTCTGAAAGGTAAGAAAAACCTCCTGGCTTCAGGGCATACTACATTAATTGGAATAAAGCCAGACACTGAAGCCTTGAAATAGACTTCAATATCCATGAATAAAGCAAGACTAAATAAGCCAGCAGGTCATTTTTGGGGGGAGGGCAATTGCCTCCGGCCTCACACATGGAGGGGGCCACATCAACAATGACATTGACATAGCGTGGTAGTGAAAGA
Source organism: Sphenodon punctatus (assembly GCA_003113815.1). NCBI lineage: Eukaryota > Metazoa > Chordata > Lepidosauria > Sphenodontia > Sphenodontidae > Sphenodon > Sphenodon punctatus. The sequence goes on along the minus strand of QEPC01001423.1, from coordinate 7,493,322 downwards.
AATCGGGGAGGGGGAGCTTAAATTAACATTCTGCCCCTGGCCTCCCTTAAAATGGCACTGAAGCCAGGTCAAATGTTGCATCAGGCGATGCAAGTAACAAGAATAAAACTGGTTATAGAATCATAGAGTGGAAAGGAACCCCAAGGATTATCTAGTCAAGCCCCCTTCCATTAAGCAGGATCCAAAGTTCCTACACCACCTCTGAGAGATGTCTGTCTAACCTATCTTTAAAGGCCTCCAGTGACGTGGCATTCCTTAGCAAATTATTCCACTGCCTAAGTGTCCTGATAGTTAGAAAAGTCTTCCTAATGTTTACCTAAATCCTTTCTCCTTTAATTTAAACCCATTCCCTCTGGTCCTGTCCTTAGTGACCAGAGAGAACAATTGGACACCATTTTGCCTATAGCAGCATTTTACATATTTGAAAACTGTAATCACGTTCCTCCCTTAATCTCCTTTTTTCAAAGCTAATCATTCCCAGTTCTTTCCATCACTACTCATAGTTCTTTCTCTCTGCCAGTCCACCCTCTTTATCATCCTTGTTGCTCTTCTCTGAACTCTCTCTGGCTTGTTCTTTCTTAGTGCTTTCCAAAGATGTAGTAGCTGAAAAAGAATTCCTATTTCTAGGAAGACAACAGTTACCCAGCAAGAGACAAGTCTGTAGGGTGTACGAATGCAGAGCCAAGACTTGTCCCCCACCTCAAAGAAGACACGACACCATTTATATGGGTAAAATCAGGCCGCACCAACTTTATTAGTCCAGTCAGGGAGGAAGGGGCTATGCCCCTCTGGGTCCTGATAACCTTAACTGCTAACTAGTAACTACTAACTCTGGTAGGGTAAACTTAAGGCGGTCTGATGTTCCTCAGTACCGCAACCATGCTAACTATAGCTACTGCAATGTCACGCCTGCCCGGCCGCCCCCAGCCGTATCAGGAGGAAGTTGCCTACAGTGACCCAAGGAAGGATTTGAGGGGAGCAGGCGAGGACCCTGGACCGACCCTGTCCTAAGACCCCTCGAACAATCCCCCTACTCATCCTGGGTCCTGCGTGATGCTGGCCGGGCAAGCTCTAGCATTCACGTGGACCCCATCTCGTAAGGAGATGACCTGGCAGCAGACTATCCCTACCATTTAACTGAACTACCTCGCAGGACCCCTGCGGTGCGACGGTTATTACTTTCATATCCCCTTCCCACCTCCTGAAATTATACATTTACACTGTGAGGAAGGCGAAAAAACTGCAAGAACTATGCCAATCTTCTTGGTGGCCAAAATTCCTTCCTGGCTCTGAACCCAAGTTCAGAAACCAGTACTGCCCACAGTATATAAGGGGTGGGTGGGAGAGTGCTTTGTCCTGCTCTCTTCGGGCACGAATGCTGTTGCCGCGCCCGATCCAAGATGGCGGCTGTAAGCTCCCGCTCTCGCGAGAGCTTGTTTCGTGCCGCTTCTCCGAGCCTGCCTGCCGTGCGCCCCTCCTACACGTGTCTTCCCCGGCGGCTAGAGCAGGAAGGAGACAACAACCGCCGCCCCCCCCAAAGCCGCTCCCCGTGCCGGGGAGGGCAACGGACATTGTCCTCCACCTCAAAGAAGACACAACACCATTTATATGGGTAAAATCAGGCCGCACCAACTTTATTAGCCCAGTCAGGAAGGAAGGGGCTATGTCCCTCGGGGTCCTGATAACCTTAACTGCTAACTAGTAACTACTAACTCTGGTAGGGTAAACTTAAGGTGGTCTGATGTTCCTCAGTACCGCAACCATGCTAACTATAGCTACTGCAATGTCACGCCTGCCCGGCCGCCCCCAGCCGTATCAGGAGGCCGTTGCCTACCATGACCCAAGGAAGGATTTGAGGGGAGCTGGCAAGGACCCTGGACTGCCCCTGTCCTAAGACCCCTCGACCCATCCCCCTACTCATCCTGGGTCCTGCATGATGCTGGTCGGGCAAGATCTAGCATTCATGTGGACCCCATCTCATAAGGAGATGACCTGGCAGCAGACTATCCCTACCATTTAACTGAACTACCTCGCAGGACCCCTGCCACTAGAGACTGCCAGCCTTTGCTTGGCTAGTCTCGCCCCCCCCTCCCCCGACTCACCCAAAAGAAGGCTCAACTTTTGCTGTATTTCTATCAAATATAGCTCAAGCCCCTTGTCCGACAGGTGGACCCCATCAGGCCTGAAAAGCTCCGGCCGTGAGAACTTAATTCCTGGGTGCCTAATCGTCTGACCCCACAACTCCGCCACTAATTTTTCAACTTCTCTGTTTACTTTCCTTCTAGCCTTATCGACTCTACTTGGGCGCACGGCATTCCTCCATCTTATTCTCTCTAGCATCTCAGACCATACAATCTTTCTGTTTGGGAGGATCTGCCTAGCTTCCCACAGGTCCCTTTTTATGCTGGTGGCCAGGTGTAAACCCGTTTCCATCGGCAAACTGTTCTCTCCCAAATGCACCACCATTACGTCTGGATGCGCCTCTTTGGACAATGCGTGGACCACCAGCAGGAACTGAGCCCATCTCATTCCGCTTCTTCCTCTCCACGTCACCTCTGCCAGGTGCCCCAAGCCAAGCTGGGTCCCCCAATACGAGCGTCCCACTCGCTTTCTGGCCCAGTAGACCATGCTGTGGCCGATGATCACCACTCTCCTCAGCCATGGTGGCAGTTCCCTTCCTGTGAGAGACAAGCATTAGTTCCCTTGCTCTCCAAGCACCACCTCTTGCTGCTTCTTCCACATTACTCCACTCTTATACATGCACCTTGCGCACGTAAGAGCAAAAAGCCACGGACCTCCATCAGCCAATTGCCCTTATCTGTTGTTCTGATAAACCTGCAGCTGCGGCTGAACTTGCTGCCCCTATTCTAAAGGAATGGGAACTGAATAAATGCGGTGGCAACTTAGCTTTCTTCAGGGCCCTCCTCAAAACTGCTGAGAATTGATATCTGGTAACCCTTGCCTCGTTCCTGTGAACAAACAGTTGGCCCGGCCGGCTAGGCCTCCTTTCCAAATAGGCCTCAAGGGCCGTCACTGGGCAAAGGCTTCCTTCCGCAATCCTCGCCAGCTTCACTATCTGTCCCCGGTGTCGCTGATCAGTTTTTGACCCTTTCAGTAATATTGCTACTCCGTCCACCTTAATGTCTTCANGCTGTTGCCGCGCCCGATCCAAGATGGCGGCTGTAAGCTCCCGCTCTCGCGAGAGCTTGTTTCGTGCCGCTTCTCCGAGCCTGCCTGCCGTGCGCCCCTCCTACACGTGTCTTCCCCGGCGGCTAGAGCAGGAAGGAGACAACAACCGCCGCCCCCCCCAAAGCCGCTCCCCGTGCCGGGGAGGGCAACGGACATTGTCCTCCACCTCAAAGAAGACACAACACCATTTATATGGGTAAAATCAGGCCGCACCAACTTTATTAGCCCAGTCAGGAAGGAAGGGGCTATGTCCCTCGGGGTCCTGATAACCTTAACTGCTAACTAGTAACTACTAACTCTGGTAGGGTAAACTTAAGGTGGTCTGATGTTCCTCAGTACCGCAACCATGCTAACTATAGCTACTGCAATGTCACGCCTGCCCGGCCGCCCCCAGCCGTATCAGGAGGCCGTTGCCTACCATGACCCAAGGAAGGATTTGAGGGGAGCTGGCAAGGACCCTGGACTGCCCCTGTCCTAAGACCCCTCGACCCATCCCCCTACTCATCCTGGGTCCTGCATGATGCTGGTCGGGCAAGATCTAGCATTCATGTGGACCCCATCTCATAAGGAGATGACCTGGCAGCAGACTATCCCTACCATTTAACTGAACTACCTCGCAGGACCCCTGCCACTAGAGACTGCCAGCCTTTGCTTGGCTAGTCTCGCCCCCCCCTCCCCCGACTCACCCAAAAGAAGGCTCAACTTTTGCTGTATTTCTATCAAATATAGCTCAAGCCCCTTGTCCGACAGGTGGACCCCATCAGGCCTGAAAAGCTCCGGCCGTGAGAACTTAATTCCTGGGTGCCTAATCGTCTGACCCCACAACTCCGCCACTAATTTTTCAACTTCTCTGTTTACTTTCCTTCTAGCCTTATCGACTCTACTTGGGCGCACGGCATTCCTCCATCTTATTCTCTCTAGCATCTCAGACCATACAATCTTTCTGTTTGGGAGGATCTGCCTAGCTTCCCACAGGTCCCTTTTTATGCTGGTGGCCAGGTGTAAACCCGTTTCCATCGGCAAACTGTTCTCTCCCAAATGCACCACCATTACGTCTGGATGCGCCTCTTTGGACAATGCGTGGACCACCAGCAGGAACTGAGCCCATCTCATTCCGCTTCTTCCTCTCCACGTCACCTCTGCCAGGTGCCCCAAGCCAAGCTGGGTCCCCCAATACGAGCGTCCCACTCGCTTTCTGGCCCAGTAGACCATGCTGTGGCCGATGATCACCACTCTCCTCAGCCATGGTGGCAGTTCCCTTCCTGTGAGAGACAAGCATTAGTTCCCTTGCTCTCCAAGCACCACCTCTTGCTGCTTCTTCCACATTACTCCACTCTTATACATGCACCTTGCGCACGTAAGAGCAAAAAGCCACGGACCTCCATCAGCCAATTGCCCTTATCTGTTGTTCTGATAAACCTGCAGCTGCGGCTGAACTTGCTGCCCCTATTCTAAAGGAATGGGAACTGAATAAATGCGGTGGCAACTTAGCTTTCTTCAGGGCCCTCCTCAAAACTGCTGAGAATTGATATCTGGTAACCCTTGCCTCGTTCCTGTGAACAAACAGTTGGCCCGGCCGGCTAGGCCTCCTTTCCAAATAGGCCTCAAGGGCCGTCACTGGGCAAAGGCTTCCTTCTGCAATCTTCACCAGGTTCACTACCTGTCCCCGGTGTGGCTGATCAGTTTTTGACCCTTTCAGTAATATTGCTACTCCGTCCACCTTAATGTCTTCAGTGCCAACTATGATACCCCCTTGGTCCTTAGATGTGGCGGCTGTAATTTCACTTACTCGGAATGCCCCCCAAAAGGCAATTTTAAACAGGCTGTTGAACATGGTAGACTCAAATCATGAGAAACACACCTCAGGTAGCTGTGAGCATACCTGCTGTAATATTGCCGGTGTAATCAGCCGCCTGGTGTCGGCTTCCCGTGGGCATTCCCTCTGCCACCCCTCTAACATTTTCTTAACCAAAAAACCAGCACTAGGGGATGTAAAACCTGCTAGCTTATTATAAAAGGCCAGAGCCGCCAATTTCCCCACAATCGTCTTTGGTGCCAGTCATCGCCTTTTCAATAGTATGGCAAACTGAATGGCCTGAGCCTCTGTAATCAGGAATTGGGGCCCCAACCCCTATCTTCCCGAAACTTTTGAAGTTTACCCAAGGCCTGAGCATAGGCCGATCTAGTGCGGGGAGCGAGGGACCCTGCACTGCCTGGAACATCTCTATCGTCCAATGCTCCAGATCCCCTGGGGGAGCTCCTCCGGTTCTTTCCTTGCCTCCGGCACCAACTGCCTGAATCGATCCATCTGTTGGCGAGAGAGTGCATCGGCTATCCCGTTGTTAACGCCCGGGACATGCCTGGCTGAGAATAAAATATTATTGCCAAGGCACTGCCGTACAAATGCTCTCACCAACCCCATCACCCTTCTGGAGTGGGAAGACATCGAGTTCAGCACATGGACCACCGCCAAGTTGTCGAAACAAAACAATATTGTTTTGTTTGCGAACTCCCTTTTCCATATGTAAACCGCTACTCCTATGGGAAAAAGCTCTAAGAAGGTGAGGTCCCTTGTTATCCCCTCCTTTCTCCACTGCTCTGGTCATGGTACTGCGCACCATCGGCCCGCCCAGTATAGCCCAAAGCCCAAGGATCTGGCCGAGTCGGATTGAACCTGCAGCCCTGCCTCCAACAACCACTTTTGTCTCCATATACTAATCGCATTAAATGTGTAAAGGAAGTGGTGCCATGTTCTTAGGTCTTCCTTCATTTCCGCTGAGATCCTAACATGGCGGTGCCCAGGTTGGTTGCCACCCACTTTCTCATAAAGCCGTGACAAAAATGCCCGACCCAGCACCACCACCCTGCAAGCGAAATTGAGACTACCCACTACCGCTTGCAGTTGCCTGACTGTCGCTTTTGAGCGTTCTAAGAGGCCGTCAATGTCCTTAACTAAAGCTGCCAACTTATCCAATGGCAGGCGCGATACCTGTTCGTTGGTGTCTAGCTCTATTCCCAGGAATGTAAGGACCGTTGCTGGGCCGACTGTCTTTTCCGGGGCTAAGGGGACTCATAGCTTGTTGGCCATTTCCTGAAAACCCTTCAAGGACCTCTCGCATTCTCTCAATGTAGCCCCCCCTAGGAACATGAAGTCATCGATATAGTGAATAATATATCGTGACCGGGTTCTATGGCGCACCAGCCATTCCAGCAAGGAGCTAAATCGCTCAAAGGCTGAACAAGATATCGAGCACCTCATGGGCATCGCCTTGTTGTAATAATATTGGCCTTCAAACTGGAATCCCAAGAGCCTAAAGCTCGTGGGGTGCACTGGCAGTAGGTGAAATGCCGATTTAATATCACATTTTGCTAACAGCGCCCCTTTTCTGCATTCCCGGGCCATTTCTATTGCCATATCCAAGGATGTGTAGCATACAGAGCAAATCTCCGGGGGAATCGCGTCATTCACGGATTGCCCCTTCGGGTGGGACAGGTGGTGGATGAGATGGAACTCCCCCGCCTGTTTCTTGGGTACTATGCCCAAGGGGGACACATGGAGGTCGGGGAAAGGACGTGTCGGGAAGGGGCCCGCTATGCATCCTTCCTCGAGCTCCTTTCGAAGTTTGGCGGAAACTAAATCTTCTTTTCCACTAACCCATTGCAAGTTCCTCACCCAACCCCTTGCCCCTTTGAATTTGGCTGGGATGATAAACCCTTCTCAAAAACCAGAAACCACATACTGTACCTCCTCTCTCATTGGGCAACCCCTGAGTGTATGTGCTAACGCATTATGCCTGACCGGGGTTGGAGCCTTTGGCTCCCCCTTGCTGTGGGGGGGCTCCTCCCCCCAACCTACTTTGCTGCCGGCTCCTGGGGGAGGAGCGCGCCCGATTACACTGTACCTCCGGGTGGCCCCCCCGCACTGGGAACAAGCGTGCCTAAAGCGGCACGGGGAGTGGGCGCAACCACCTGACTCGTTAAAATCCCAACAGATCCCTCCTTTTTGGCTATTGCGGCGCCCTTTTGAACGAAAGGGGTCATTCATTGGGGTCACTCCCCCTTTCGCCAAGGTGTGGCCGCTATCTGTCCTATGTGTCCCTGCTACGTTGGACATACATTCCAGTCAAAGGTCCTGGGCGTAAACATCCCACCTAAGTCCTGGAGTAATTGCCGCCCTTTTTCGTAAACCCTCGTCGTAGCAGAGCCATGCGCCCGGGTTACCGGTGTCATAGGCCCTGTGCACAATGTCCTGATATTTTATCAGTTCAAGCGCCCTATCAGGTGTCGCCTGTACCATCACCCCCATCAGAACTGAGAAGGCCGCTGACCAATTGGCCTAGTTCTTTTCTACTTTGGGATGTTTAAAGCGTTCCTTCTCCTTCTCTTTTTTGGTGGCATTGGGATCCACCAAATATAACAGAGTAAAAACGTCCACATATTCCCCTTTCCAAATTTTGTCCCGGGTGTGTTGCGCCAAGTGCGCACCAATTGGAGCCCCCAAGTCCACCCATGTTCCGGGCTCCGCCCGGGCCGGAATAGCCAACGTAATTCCAGGTTGGCAAACCGAACACCCCCTGCCTGTTGGGCTTTCTACTGTCCTACCTTGACCCGGAGGGCAGCCTACCTGAGGGGCTGTTTGGGGGGCTTCCTGTCCCCTCCCAGGGTCATTGCTGGGCCAGGGGATCCAGGATCCCACCCATCCCAACCGTTTCTGTCCTGTGGACCCTGATTGAGCAGCTTGCTCGTGGCTGTCCCTCCCTGTCTGCCCGCATTGGCAGGGGGCACACTGCAGGCACCTACCTGTGTTTTCTTGTCCGGTGCTTGTGCCCCTGGTAACCGGCGGGGTTCCTGATGCTGTCCCGACGGCAGGCCTTCGACTCTGGTCTGTCGGGTCCATCGATGCTTGGTCTTCCGCTCCGTCTCTCTCACGGTTGGCCTGCGCCGTCATCGCATCCTGGAGATCTTCCGCCAATTCCGCCACATTTCCTTCCAAGGCCGCGAACCGGCCCATAAACTCATTGAGGGTCTTGAGTACCGCCGCCATTGGATACCCACGTGCTCTCTGGGCTGGTGGTTCGTCCTCCTCGTCCCTAGCGGGTGACAATTAACGCCTGCCCCCCCACCGGGGAGGGGAGGCAGGCCATACCGGGCGATGCCCGGCCTGGTCCAGGGGGCCACGGTGTCCCCCACTCAAGCCAACACCCCCGTGAATGGGAGGCAGACCTCCCGGAGATGCTCCCCCTGGGACCCTTCTATCCCCCCTGTACCTGGCAGGTGGCTGCACCACTCGTGTGCTTGCCCTGGTCCCAGTTCGGGCTACCTCCCCCTGGTCGGGGCCAGGGTCCACCTGGCTCCCTCTCCTGCTCTCACCTTCTGCTGTCTCTTCCAAATTGCCAACCCCTTGATGCCCTGAGGGCCCGCTGCCCAGTTCCTGCCCTGGGAACTCTGCCTGGCCTGCCCCCCTTTCTCGTGTACCCTCGGCCTGCAGTTCACCGGGAGTCCTCCCCGGCTCACTGCTGGTCAGGCTGTTGAGGACTCCTTCGCACCCCGACATCCGTGCTTGGAGGGATTCTAACACCTCCTCAACCCTTTTTGCCAAGGCTTTCTTGGCCGGGCCCTTTCCTTTCTTGCCGCCGCTGCCCTTTGCCATGGCCTCTCTTGTGGGTCCCCATGGGCCCCTTATACTCCCTTCCGGGCTATCTAGCCCCACGGGGAATGGTAGAGGGGTGCTGGCTCCCTAGCCCCCCAATCCTTTACCTCTCCCCTGAAGGCTAACCGGCCCCCTTTTAGTGGCTGCCCCCCTTTTTTCCTACGGCACCCCCGCACGTTTCGGGCTCAGGTCAGGCTTCAGTGTGATCTGATTAACTTTTTGCACGCCCCTCCACCCCCCTTGCCTGCCCAACCACGTGGGAATTGATTCCTCTTGGGCTCTTGTGGCCCGTGGAGATGGAATGGGTATTGTTAGAAACCCCTCGCGCAGTCCCACAAGGCAGCCACTGTATTCCCCAGTACTACCTGGTGACTCGTTGACTGCCCGATCAGGGGATTCCCCTGAGAACTTGCGAGTGGTCGGTAGGTTGGAGACCCCAGTCTCCCTTCCTCTTTCTCCCTCCTTGCTTCCTGCACCGCTGCCCGCAAGCTCCGCTATTAACCCCAGACCCGGAGCTCAGACAGCACGGTGCTTCAGCCTGCTCTCCTTGGGCGTGAATGCTGTTGCCGCGCCCGATCCAAGATGGCGGCTGCAAGTTCCCGCTCTCGCGAGAGCTTGTTTCGCGACGTTTCTCCGAGCCTGCCTGCCGTGCGCCCCTCCTACACGTGTCTTCCCCGGCGGCTAGAGCGGGGAGGAGACAACAACCGCCGCCCCCCAAAAGCCGCTCCCCGTGCCGGGGAGGGCCGTGGGGGGCAACGGACATTGTTAAAGGCAGTCAGAAGAACAAACTGTCTCATAGCAGGAGACAGCTGGTCTTAGAGATTGAGTGACTGAGGTTACTTACATTTAGAAGGTGTCAAGTCTGGGCCATGGGCTTGGACTAAGTGCTGCCTTTGGTCACACCTGGACTAAGTTATTGGCCTCAGTGGCTGTGAGTAACTTTTTTGCCTAATTTCTTTAGCCCTAGTATTTATCCCTTGAAAAATAAAATTTTGTGTACCATGGGGTAGATTTTTTAACCCAGTCCTTTGCCACTTAAGGTGTAGAATGTGTCAACTCACATCAGACCTGGCCTGGGGTAAAAATCTACCCCATGGAAAAATGAATTTGGGTGTGTTACAAATCAGAACCCTTGGGATAGCTTACCCCAGGTTGGGGTAGAAATCTACCCCATGATAAAATAAACCAAACCAAAAAATGGATAATGGTAACAGACTTTCCTTTGGGGATATTGTGTATCTGTGTGCAGGTGACAATGTGTGAGGTACCTCTGGGGTTGGGGTGGCGGGAGGTGGGGAACTAGGAGGTTCACTCACCAGAGAGGCAGAGGGAAGGGAAACCCCTGTGGGCGGAGCAACAAGGAGATGCGCCAGAAGATGCAGGTAGAGGATTCCCCCGTAGTGTCGCTCAATAAAGGGGCGGGCCCCTCAGGTGCGGTGCGACGTTCCGCACGCATACAGGCGCTTAAGGGGGCGGAGCTAGGTACTTAAAAGAAGGGCACAGTCATCACGGCAGTGCCGGTGATCAGCGCAGCTGTGAGACTGGCCCCTTGCGAAGAACATTTGGTGAAGAGTTTGTGAGGTCTACCAAGAGAGAGCGTGTGGATGGGTGGGTGTGAGAGTGTGTGCGAGGTGAGTGGGGTTAGGTTGCGAGTTGGTTAGAGAGGAGGGCGAGAGTGATTGCGAGAGTGTGGAAGGTGTTCGGTTGTGGTGCACCCCCCTTCTTGCCTCCTATTTTAACCCTGGTCCCCTGCCCCCACTGAGTGTGAGTTTGCCCCTTTCTAACCCCTTTTCCCAGTGGTCTGATTCCCCCTCTTCCCAGCACCTTGGTTGCACCCCTGTACCCTTTTCCCTTGCCCTCAGGTCACAGAGTGCTAGAGTGGGGGTGTGGATACGGTGTGGGGCATATCTGTTCATGGTGCACGAGTGGGGGCTGAGCTCTGGGCTGTGTTGTCTCCTATGATGATCCGGCCTGCTTTCAGTTGAGAGCACTAGGGCCAACTACTAACCTGAGGGGTTGTTTTTCCTTACAAAAGCATATAGCCCCCGGGGTGGTGATGTAGGGTACGGTCAGGGCAGTTCACGTGCAGTTTCCCTTGTCTTGGGGCACTTAGGCACCAGGTCCTCTCTGAGTCCTATCCCTTCCCATACCCCTCCCATAACAGTATGTCCTAAAAGGGCAAAGAGCCACTACCTTGTGAGTTATTGCAAGAGATGTGCACCTGGGGTAGGAATATACCAAAAGCTAATACCTTAGGCAGGTCTGTGAGTCCTTGGATCTGGACAAACCTAAGGACTAAAATGTCTTATGAATGGAGTCAACCTATCTGGAAGTTTCAGATCAGGAGAGGTCTCTGCTTTTTGCCACTACCCCCTTGAGGACTGAGAGGCCATAGGAATATAATGTTTCAGGTCTAGGGCCTCTTACCAATGTCTCTCTAGACTGGAGTAACAGAATGCTTGGGACTTTTATTATTTATTTATTATATATACTTTTACTCTGCCCCTCTCGCTCAAGGCGACTCAGGACAGCTTGCAATTAAATTAAAATACATTATTAATACAAAAATAAATATGCAATACAAAAGCATAATTACAAACATAAAATTTACAATAATCTGCATAAAAACACACCCCACCCAACCCATCCTACCCTCCCCACCAATCTTTGACGGAAGAGCCAGGTCTTACAGCTTTGTCAGAAAGTAAGGAGATCGGGGTTGAGGCGGATCTCCGCCAGGAGGGCATTCCAGAGGGCCAGTGCAGCTGCTGAGAATGCCCACCTGTCTGTTCGGACCCGCCGATAGTGCAGGACATCCAGGAGGGCACTCCCAGATGACCGCAGGGGCTGCCCAGGGGGTGAGGCGATTCTTCAGGTAAGCAGGGCCCAGGCCATTTAGGGCTTTAAAGGTTAAAACCAGCACCTTGAATCAGGCCCAGAAGACAAGAGGCAGCCAGAGCAATGCTTGGAGCAGTGGTGTGATGTGCTCCCTGCGGCCTGTCCCAGTAAGCAGATGGGCCGCCACATTTGGATCAGCTGAAGCTTCCAAACCGTTACCATGGGCAGCCCCACATCGAGTGCATTTCAATAGTCCAGTCTCGAGGTGACAAATGCATGGATGATGGTAGTGAGGTCGGAGTCAGAGACATATGGGCAGAGCCTCAGCACCAGATGTAACTGGCAAAAGGCACCCCTGACCACAGCCGACACCTGGAAATCCAAGCGCAGCTGCGAACCCAGGAGCACCCCCAGGCTCCGCACAGACGGAACTGATGGAGGGTTGACACCCCCAATAACAAGAGTGTTCCCCTCCCCAGATCACCAACCCCATCCACCAGCATCATCTTATTGGGACTGAGCTTCAATTGGCTCGACCTCATCCAGTCTCCCACAGCAGCCAAACATCGACAGCAAGGAGACAGCAGGGCCTGGGTCGGTTGAAAAAGATAGATATAGCTGGGTGTTGTCTGCACACTGGTGACAACAAACTCCCCAGCTACACATGACCTCCCCAAGCAGCTTCATATAAACATTAAACAAGATTGGGGACAGAATGGAAACTTGCAGAACCCCATACGAGAGAGCCCCAGGAGACAAAGTACAGTTCCCTAGTAACACCCGCTGCGAGGTAGGAACAGAACCCTTGCAAAACGGTTCTGTCCACCCTGGCCAGGTCCTGCAGGCAAGTCACCAGCATCTCATGGTTCACGATATCAAAAGTCGCTGATAGATCCAGTAGAACTAGCAGGGTCATACGACCCCTATCCAGTTCTACTAGGAGGTCATCAACCAAGGCCACCAACGCCATCTCCGTGCCATAGCCTGGACGAAAGCCCAACTTTTTGGGAACAAGAAAACTGGTGCAGTACAGATGCACCTGCAGCTGGCCAAACCACAGCCTCTTTCAGACAGTCCGGCACCTTCCCCTCCTGAAGGGAGGCGTTAATTACCCCTGCCAGTACCAGCCTCCCTGGAGGCCTTGTTCAACCAGGACAGGAATGGATCGAATTCGCAAGTTGTAGCCCAAACAGATCCCAGGACATCTGCCACCTTGGCAGATGTCACCGATTGAAATTTATCCCATAAATCATGACCAGACAGGGCATTCCTAACCTCGGACTCTGCCACCACCTCCAAAATGACGGAGTTGAAGTCGTGCTCGATGCAAGTAATTTTATCTGCAAAGTATGTTAAAAACATGTTACAGCAGGTCTTGGACAAATCCGGTTCCAGGTGGAGACAGGGTGGACCAACCAACCCCCTCACCACCCGGAACAGCTCCTCTGGACATGACTGAGTGGATGCTATGAGGGCAGCAAAGGACTGTTTCTGTGCTGCCTGCACAGCCACAGCATAGGTCTTCAAAAACGCTCAATGTCGCAATTGGTCAACTTGAGTGCGAGAATGGTGCCACCATCACTCCAACTGTCTCCCTTTGTGCTTCAGCCACTCCAGGTCCTCTGTGAACCATGAGGACCCGTGGTGATGAAACACTGGGAGTGGATGCCTGAGAGCCACCCATCAATGGCCTCAACCAGCCAGCTGTTCCAAAAGGCCATGAGGTCATCGATGGAGCGATCATCGAGGTCAACAGGTATCTCCCCTTTTCCATCCTATAGACCTAAGAACTGGTGTAAAAAGAAAGGGGAAGATAGGAGAAACCGCCCCTTCTCCATTTTCTAAGGGATGAATCTGTAAAATAAGACCAAAACAAAACTTTTTGCTAGTCCTGCTAGTGGAGGCCTGATGCCCAATTCAGATTAAACCTGTTTGGTTCCATTGGGCCTAGGTTGGACACTCTTTGCCCAGTCCCCTTGGGCTTTCACCCTGGGGATGGGGCAAAGGGGCTGTCATGCCCTTTTGACACACTTATGGAGCACTGTGATATCACAACATTCTTCAGGGAGCAGAGCTATGTCAGAAAGGGGGTGGGGCAAAGGGTGTCACATGTCTTCCTGATGTAATCCCACACTTTATGGAGCATCATGACACTCCATAGGGGCAGGGTCACATCAGAAAAGGAACAGGAGGGTCTTTATATCCTGCCCCCTTTCTCATGTGCTGTCCCCTACTACTCCAGTCTCATCAGGTTACTGGGGACAGCCCTGGCTGCTGGAAAAGTTAGGGCTTCTCCCAGAGATTGTGGGTCAAATTCTGGAGTCTCTGGACGAAACTTGGAAAGGTGGCCATGTTATAAAGGGCCTTTTTGCTCTGCCCCTTTTCTAATGTAGTCTCACCCCTTATGGAGCATTGTGACACCACAGCTTTCTGGAGGATGAGTAGAACTACCCAGACACGTCGGCCTAGGCTCAGAAGGACCTGCTTCATCAGGCCCAGGCAGTCGGGCTTGGGCCCAAATTTCTAGCCTAAACACGGACAGGGCTCTACCTGTTGGTAGCATGTTACCTTTGCTCTGGACATATGCGATTGAAAGGACAAGGTGCCAGGCAGTGGAGAACCAGGCCCTATATCTGGAGGCTTTGGGCCCAGGAATTTACCCAGTTCAGAGACTTTAACTTTTGCAACAAGACTGATTTTAAAGTAATCTTTTATGTCTGCATGTGGAAAAGTTCAGGGTTATCATACAGCTGCCAGGACAGAAATCTGAATTAAACTACTTTGGATTAGATAATGCTACAGAAAGCGCATTAGGGAACGTTTTATAAACTCCTCAAAGAAACAGCCCCTAAAAATGACTGAAATAGCGAGCAACAGATTCCTCCCAGGAAAATAAAAAACTGTGCTTGAATTCGAGAAGAACAAAAACAGAGCTTGGGATAGAATTAGTTCTTTAAATACGAATTGAAGATCAGAACCGACCCCTCCAAGATCTTGTGTGAAAGAAGGAATTTCATAAAGGACACAGGAATTCCAAGTCTTGCTGCTCAGGAGGAGAGGAAAATGTTGCATTTTTGGAACTAGCGGCATCTGCAGATTATTTTATTTTTATTATTTTATTACAATACTTTTACCCCGCCTCTCCAACATATAGTAGCTTGAAGTGGCTTACAAGTATAAAATATTTTTAAAACATACAAAACTATAAAAACCAATAACTAATCACTAGATAATCAAAATATCAAAAGGGGGTCCACAGAATCAAAACAAAAACCCCTCCCAACCATTCTACCCTCCCATCCCATCACCCTCGCCGAAGGCCCAGCGGAACAGCCAAGTCTTACAATAATGACGAAAAGAGGCAAGGTCCAGGGCCACCCGGGCCTCTGTCAGAAGGGAGTTCCACAGCCTAGGTGTGGCCACCGAGAATGACCTCTCTATAGTCGCCCCTCAGGTAACCCGGGGGACATCAAGAAGGGTGCTCCCAGCGGACCACAGGGGCCAATCCAGAACATGGAGGGTGAGGTGGTCTCGCAGATAGGTGGCGCCCAGGCCATTAAGGGCTTTATAGGTAAGAACCAACTACTTGAATTGGGCCCGGAAGACTATAGGCAGCCAGTGCAGAGCATGAAGCACTGGTGTAATGTGCTCATGGTGGCCCGTCCCCGTAAGAAGGCGGGCCGCCGCATTCTGCACCAGCTGCAGTCTCCGAACCAGCACCAAGGGTAGTCCCAC
Source organism: Sphenodon punctatus (assembly GCA_003113815.1). NCBI lineage: Eukaryota > Metazoa > Chordata > Lepidosauria > Sphenodontia > Sphenodontidae > Sphenodon > Sphenodon punctatus. The sequence continues at coordinate 7,477,910 of QEPC01001423.1, read as the reverse complement.
GTAGAGCGCATTGCAATAGTCTAGTCTCGAGGTAATGAAAGCATGGATGATGGTGGTCAGGCTGGAGTCTGAGACATACGGCCAAAGCCAATGTACTAGGTGTAATTGGAGAAATGCACCTCTCACCACAGTCCCCACCTGAACATCCAGGCGGAGCTGCGGGTTGAGGAGCGCTCTCAGACTCCGAACCTGGGAAACCAGTGGGGGCGAACCCTGTCAATGAGAGGGGACACCACACCCACCGCTTTACCCACCAGCATCCGCTCTTGTCAGAATTCAGCTTCAGTCAGCTCGCCCTCATCCAGTCCCCCACAGCCGCCAGACACCGGGGTAGGCACCGAGACTGTGGGGTCTGGGTTGGATGAAAGAGAGGTAGAGCTGGGTGTCATCAGCATACTGATGGCACCGCACCCCATAACGCCTCACGACCTCGTCCAATGGCATTGGCTGCATATACACGTTGAACAGAGAGGGGACAGAATAGAACCTTGCGGGACACCACATGTGATGTCCTGGGGAACTGACGAACAGTCCCTGAGCACCACTCGCTGAGTTCTCCCGGCCAAAAAAGATCGGAACCATTCAAGAACGATCCCACCCACCCCAGCCCGGTAAGCAGACCACCAGCAGGGCAGGAAGATATGGCTGTGGTTAGGGCATGGAAGGTGGCTCCACAGCTTGGGGAGATCAAACTTTTGCCTATCCAGGAGCCATACTTGGATTTGCTTAGCAACCCCAAACTTCGTAGGGCATACACATTTTTTCGCTTCCAGCTAATGGATACAGCGGTGACCGAGGGTCGGTATAAGCATATCCCCCCTGGCCAGAGGCTATATACTTGTTCCAGGAGGGAAGTAGAATCGGTGGAACATCTCTTTTTCAAATGTCCTTATTACGCCACCCTTAGACAGGTATGGATTCTACCGCTTTTACCTAAGGGGGTGACTTTTGACTCTGGGAGTTGTCTTTTGGCACTTCTCACCCTGACCCAGAAGGAGGCTATGGTGGCCCTGGGGACTTTTATAACTTTGGTGACTAAAAAGAGGGCGTTTGTTAAAGAACAATTGGGCCATAGGGCGAGGGAATCTTCCAACTCTTCCAATCCTAAGTAGACCTGTGATTCTCGAATCACTGGCCCCTCCTGATTTATGGATGAGTAATTTTGCTGCAGATTATACCTTCATCTTGAGACAAAAATGGAATGTGCTCAAGGATCTTATGAGTTACTAGGGACGGTGGGCCAAAGATTGGGCTGAGTTATGTTGGGAAGTGCTACATTGTTGACTTAGTTTGTCGTTTTATTTCTTTTAAGTATTAATTATTCAAATACTATTTATGTTTGTATTCTAATGTTTTATATTTAAATGTTTATATTCTTAGATCATTTATTATTACTAGATTGTATTATATGTTGTTTTTCTTGTTTGGGCCAGGGCGAGAGCCAGTGCCGACAATAAATAAGTAAGTAGGCCACCAACATCTCATGGTCAACGGTATCAAATGCAGCCGACAGATCTAACAAAATCAACAGGGTGATCAACCCTGGTCCAATTCCCGGCGCAGGTCATCGACCAAAGCCACAAGAGCAGTCTCAGTGCCACAACCCAGATGAAAACCGAACTGTGAAGGATCCAGAAAACCAATGCGGTCTGATGCCCCTGCGGTCTAGACCAATGCGGTCTAGATTAGCATGGGGTTCTGAGCTGAAAAGTGACTCCTGAAATATTGTACTGTGGGATTCTGTGTTTATTGTCTCTCAGTGGCTCTACAGTAAATTTGTTCAGTTTGCAAGTATTTTTTTAAACTCCCCCTGGGATGAGGTGAAAGTGAAAAGGTCATCCTTGCCTCCTGTGCATTAACAACTTGAAAGCATCCACAAGTCAAATTTAGGGCAACACTCGTGACAGGGCTGGAACCTCTTCCAATGTCTGTCACTGCTGTTCCTCTGCAAGACCCCACTCACAGCTGGATAAAGTCTGATAGGGACCATGGGCTGGTGTTGCTGCTGCCACTGACCTGCTGTTTTGGTGGCAAAACACTTGTCACCAAACAGCTGATAGGTAGCAACAGCAGCACCCTTCCCACCGACCCACAGATGCACCAGGCTGAGTTCCAAACTCTCTCCTAACAGGGTTGAGGCTGCTGGAAGTGGGCAGGGATGAGGCAGCTACCGAAACCCCCTCCCTGCCATGTGGGCTTCTGCTTGTGGTGAGGGGGCCACCAGCGAGGCTTGCACTAGCCTTGCTGGGTGTGGAACGTCCACCCACATGTTTACTGTGCATGGAGTCCCGTAAAGCAGAGACGGGGATCCTGGTGGTTGCAACACACCATTTTGGCCCCTTATTTGTGTAAACGGGAAGTTCTGGGGTGGCCCACCCAGGCTCAATTGGCTAGTTGACTTCTCAGTGAGGGCCAACCAGATATGGTGCTGGGCTTGTGTTCAGTTTGCTGTGCCTGAGTACAGTGTTTGTGTATCCCTGGCATTAGCATAAAGTCCCCTTGTTTGGCTCCGAGGTGGATGGGGAGCACGGACGTTGAATCATTTAACATTTCTTTATGGATGATCAAACACCCCTTTTGATCAGGACTGGTAAACAGTCCTGGACCGAAAATTCATCACTTGATTCTGGACTTAGGCATCCGGAGGTTCCTCCTCCACCTATCCCTCATTTCTTGATTGTACATTTGACGACAGATGAGAGTTTGGGACACATGTCCCCATTTTTTGTTCAGAAGGCTCTGGAGGATGCTTCTGGCCCTTCAAAAACGGTTAAGCGGCTCCAATAGTGGGATCTGCTAATTGAGACTGGCTCTGATAAGCAGAGCACAGCTCTTCTGCACTACACTAAAATTGGAGGGGTTCCCATGTTCATGCAGCCCCATGGCTCCCTGAACTTTTGCCATGGAGTCATTGTGGATGAGAACCTCCATGAGAACCTCTGAGGCTAAAACTGCTTCAGGACTGACATCCTAGGGTGTTACCACCATCCGGAGGATCTCCATCTGGAAGAATGGCATCCTTGTTCTGACCATCCTCCTCCTTCCGATGTTTCATGTGCCCTTGTTGCCTTCCTCTGTCACTGCCGGTTACTTGCGTTGCTCTGTGAGACCATACATCCTGAATCCTTTGTGCTGTTTTAAGTGTCAGCAGTTTGGACATGTCCAGGCTTCTTGCTGGGGTTCCCTTACCTGCACCCACTTTGGAGTGGGAGGTTATGAGGGCACAGGTTGTCAGGCATCTCCTCGTTGTGTAAACTGCACTGGTGCCCACCTACCTCTCTTGCCTCATGCGAAAGAGAGAGGGTTCCCATGAGAGAGGGTACTCTCGCTCTTGCCTCATGCGGAAAGCTGAGAAGGAGGTCCAGCAGATTAAGGTTGAGCAAAATCTGTCCTATCCCAAGGCTCGCAGGCTGGTCGCTTCCCCAGCTATTCCCTCCTTCTCAGCTGTGGTAGGCTCTGGCCTTTCCAAGGACATGGCAGTACAGGCAGTGATATCTGTTCCCCCGGCTGAGTCATTATCCCAGCAGATGAAGGCTCTTCATCCGTCTGGGCTGCCTTTGGGGACCTCTGACACTGCGAGTCCTTCGATGGACATCCCAAGTCTGTCCCAACCTTTGAGTTCTCCCACCACGCCCAAACCCCACCAGTCTAAGGAGGACAGTAGTTGGTGTCATTCCTTGGAGGGGCCTGCTCCTGATCTGGTGGAGACAGGGCAGACAGGGACAGGGAGGACGGACACCCCCCCCCCCCATTTTGTGACATCATGTCCCTGCCTCCAAGGTTCCCTCTAAACCTCCTTGATTGGTTGCCTCTGTTCAGTGTGCTTGTAGCACACCTTTGCACTTCTGGGTTGTGGCTATTGGGCCTTCAGGTCTCTATCTCTGCCTTGTGTAACTGGCCATCTTTATTCACTGGAACTGTCGTGGTCTCCACTCCCAGCTTGAGGATGTTAAGTCTCTCAGACAGTTTCCACCCACAGGCTCTGTGGTTGCAGGAGACTCTCCTTTCTGTTGCAATGGCCTGCTCCATCAAGACCTTTTGTGTGGTACGCAAGGATACCTCCAGTTCTGGCCACACCTAGGGTGGGGTAGCTGTCCTTGTGAGGGACAGCACACCATTTGCCCCCATTCCTCTGACAACTCCTTGTCAGGCTGTAGCAGTCCAGTTGTCACTTCACGATGCACTTTGTTCTATTTATTTGCCCCCACGGGCTGCTGTGGCCTTGGTTTCTCAGCTGCCTCCGCAGTTCTTGCTTCTTAATTACTTCAATGGCCATCATGGTCTCTGGGGCTCACAGGACATGAATATTCAGGGGAGTCTCATTGAACACTTTGTCTCTGACAATGGCCTTACAGTGCTGAATACTGGTGACCCTACCTATTTCTATTCACCCAGTCGCTCCTTCATGGCTACTGATCTCTCCATTGTTTCCCCAAGTCTTTGTCTCATGCTTCGTTTGGAAGGTCGATGATTCCCCTAGAGGGAGTGATCACTTTCTTATCCCCCTGTGGGATGCCACTGGGAGTGGCTGTCTGCCTGGTCGGACACCCCGTTGGTGGCTGGAGGTGGTTTGGATTAAATTTTGGAGCTTGGCTTTGGTGGCAGATGATGTTGTAGCTCAGGAGGATATCAATTTTTGCATGGCGGAGTTCAACACCTGTATCCTTGGGGCAGCTGAGCATTTTGACCCTAAGTCCTCAGTTTCTTCTTGTTTTCTGAAGCCATAGTGGAATGCTACCTCTGTTGCAGCACAAAGGGCAATGAAACGTGCTTGGGGAGTCTTCCACCAGTGTCCTATGCAATTCAACCTTCTTGCCTTCAAGTGGGCACAGGGCAGGTGCAACCTGAGGTCCGGTGCAAGTGTGGCTGGAGGACCCCTTGTCTGGGAAGGAAGGCACTACCTGGGATCTTGTGCAGATGTTGCTTTGGCTACTGCGGGTGACATGCTGCTGCCTCTTGTCTGTGGCTCCTGGTCCCAGCTTCAGAGACAATGGCAGCAGCAGAGTCAGGGGATGGGACAAGAAGAAGTAGAAAGGGAGGAAGAGGGGGAGAGTGCATTGCAGAGACGTGGCGTGAGCGAAACTAGCTGTATTTTCCTCTGGCTCCCTGCCAATCTTTTTTTACTAAGGAAGCAGAAGCAGTGCTAAAGCAAGTCAATCACTGCAGGGAAGGCTTCTCCTCTGCCCCCCGCCCCCAGGACAGAAGTGTCACCTTGGAATCAGTTTCACCAACAGCAGTCGGTCCAATAAAAGATACCATCTGAACTACTTCGTCTCCATCACTTACATTTGAGATCAACCACACTCTCTCTAGACTAGCAATAACTGAATTTGCACCCAACCCTCTCTTATGTGTTTACTGTCTTCCATGGAGTAGAGTCTGATTTACCCTGAAGCGAGAACAGAGCCAGGTTTGAGTGTGAATTGTTGACCTGTATCAGGACCCATGCCTCAAACTCACATCCCAGGATTTCTGGAGCAGTGATGATTAGCCCAGGAACACCACTGCTTCACCACAGCACTGGCTCAGCCATTCCCTGTAGAAGGCTTCTCTACTCTAGCCTGGTCACGCCCCTCCTTCTCTCCTCCTTGGCATTGGGTATTTTCAGACGTGACGGGGCCAATTGGCCCCATCACGGAATCACCCCTTTGATTCCCCTCCGGGGCCACCGCATAACGGGCCAACAGATGCAGTGGCCAATCCCGGTGGGAAATCCAGGGGGGGAGGGCGGGGCTGCATGGCGCAACATGCGGCTGCACAGCCCCCCCGCTGCCCCGGCCGCCTGCACGTCAGGAGATGGGCGGGCGCCGCGGTCAATGCGGCCGCAGCGCCCGCCCACATTGACTACGGCCTGGAATCCCGCTGCAGATTCTGGGACGTTCCCCCTCAGATGTTCACCCCCATGAAACACGGGGGCGAATCACATTCACCACGCAAACGTCGCCGGTCCCGCTGGGACCGCCGTTCACGTGGTGAATGTGATTTTGCCCCCGTGATTCATGGGGGTGAACATCTGGGGGGGAACATCTGTTCCCCCCAAACAGACGTTCCGTGATTGTTATCACCATGTGGGGATTCACTGGTTGACCGTGATCACGTAATGTCTGAAAATGCCCATACTTCCCAACATGGCTGGTAGCAAGAGGAAGCTGAGTGGAACATCTGACCTGCCCTAATTCTTGCTCTTGTCTTTGCCTGTTCCTGTCTCCTGCCTTCTGTCTCTGCCCTGGCCTAGGCCACTTCCTTTATCTTGTTGCAGTTCAGATTCCACCCTGCTCTGAAGCAATCCCTTGCCTCAATCTTTTGCTCAGAATGAACACTGCACCTCATGATCCTTACTGTCTGCTCTACTCCCAACTCAGCTGACCACCCTTACAGCATGAAAGTCAAAACACCTCCACATACTTAAGCTGTTTCCTTCCTTTCTTCACCTTGTGCCACAACAGGAGATGGTGGTTAGCATGTAGCGATATGCCCTCAGAGACAAATCTTGTTTTTACTGTCATAAATAAGAGTTTTGCTACTTCTTCCAATGGGATCAGGATTTGCTCTATGCATACTGCATTACAGAATAAACTAACGACAGAATAGATCGGGGGTGGGTAAAGTTCCCAACCCCAAGAGCCAAGTGCCAAAATCTTTATTTGGTCAAGAGCCACAATGCACATGTGCATGCACACACATACAAACCTCTCCTGCTCTGTGATAGGCTGGCACAGCCAGTGTTCTGCAATCCTGGCTGTTGAGATTTTGAAGAGCAGCTGCAATAGTCCTTCATTAAGGCAGTGCAGGGCCCAGACCAAGAGCTGCATTTGAACTGCCCAAAAGCCAGTTTGCCCCTAGAATAGATGCTATAGCTTTGCAATTTAGTAGCAGGAAGAAATAGGATGGAAGAAATAGTGACAAGGGGTAGCTGCCCCGAGCTGGATTCAGGAGGGACGGGGTATAAATTCAATAAATAAATAAATAAATAAATACAATCCTATCTTCACTGAAGACAATGGCTCAGCTCCCACTGACTTAACTGTTGGAGATCACACCTAAGGAAACAGTAAGTTTGGAAGAGTAAAGGAGGAAATTTTGTACTGCAATTGATCCAAAGTTGTGGCAGGAGTAGAGGACACCCTAGCAGGGCACTGTTGGCCACATTCTCAGAGCTGCTGAGCACCCAGAAGTCTCACTGAGATCAATGGTGTGCAGCACATTTGAAAATTCAGCCCATAAATCTACTGCCCAGGTTTGCCAGTATCTTGCAAAATATGCTTATTTTTCAAATCCAAGTCATCTTCAGATTACAATGGGAATGAAACTAAAAGCCTTTTTTGCATCCTTACACAGTGCTTGTTTTTTTAATAAAATAAAATAAATGTTAGGTCTCAAGTCTGCCCAGACATCCTGCCCCTAAACCCCATATGCATGAAGGATGTTCAGGAGCCACCCTACCAGGTCTGCCCCCTATCAGCCAAAACACTCCCTGCCAGACAGCTGATGAGTGGCAATAGCAGCCCCCTCCTGCCCATCCACAGCAGCCCCAACTTCAACCCCACCCATCAGCTGTTTGGCACTGGGAGTGTTTTGGGTGGTAGCACCACTAGCCCCCAGTCCTGCCCACCCACCCCCAATCAAATTTTATCCAGCTCTGGGTGGGGTCTTAGAAAGAGCAGCAGCAGCGACAAGATTTGGACAAAGGTGGTAGGGCTGAGCCCTGTCCTTACAGCAGTAAAGGAAAATTGGACTTCGAAAACAGCAAGAAAAACACATCTGCCATAAACCCTTCTCAAGCACGTTGGCCAAGCTCTAGCCAATGAGTAGACTTGGACCAGCAAAACGCATTCTGACAAACCTTAACTCTGGGCGCTTTTAGACAAGCACCTCCACATCTACCATTCACCCATTATACATTGCAAGGTGGCACTGGTGCCCTATGGGTGCCCGGCAACATGTAGAATAGGTGGGAGGTGGGTGGGTAGTAAGTGGGAAGGTGCTCGTCTAAAAGCACCCTATGGCAGCATAAGGCAGATACCCAGGGCTGGCATTAGGGTGGGGCCACGATCCAGGGCCCTGTAGCCAGTGCCTGGCAGGAAGCCTCTGCTCAACAGCAGAAGCACCCAACCAACACAGGAGGGAGGCTACAGGGCCAGCATTCCCTGTGGGGCCCACCTGCTCCTGAGGCAGTGGCAGGGCAACAGAAGCCACAGGAATGGCTACTAGCTACCTCACCTAGCTACCCCACCCAGGTAAGCGCTGCTCCCCCACTCAGTGATCCTTCTAACCCACTTCCCCCCCCACATCTTGGCCTCCCCACCCATTCTCCCTGCCCTAGAGATCCCGCACCAGACCATGTGAATTCTAGGGCTGGCCCTGGAGATGTTCTCTAATATTGTGTTTTCTTGAGCTAGTCTCCCTTTGCCTTTCAGGCACACAGGTAACTCCAAACTCCACATTTTTAAAAATTGTTTTATATTTTTATAACTGTTTTTGCAATGTTGGAAGCTGCCCCGAGCTGCTTGCAGGAGGGGCGGGATATATCAAAAATAAATAAATAAATAAATAAAACATCCCAAGGCTCCAAGGCTCAGGTAGCAGGGGTGAGCAATCCTTCAAAAAAGGAGCTTGTCAAATCAACAAGGGTAAGATTAACCCCTTCTGAAGGGCGGGAGCGATTATGCTATTGAGTTACCACAGGAGAAATCCTAGAGAGAAGGAAATGGCCTTGGGGCAATTATCTCAAGAGTTACTCCCAGCTGGGTTGACACTGATATGCTTCTCAGCTAGTACAAACCAAGACAACTCTGCTCCACAACCAATAAGGGGGCAAACCACAGAGGGGGTTCTGAACAGAACATATTGCAGTTCAGAGCAATCAGGCTGTTGTTACAATGCCCATAGGACAGTGCATGCCAGCCCTGAGTGGGAGACCAGAGTTGGACAAGAAGAATGTCCCACAGTCCCAGGGAAACCACTTTGGTTTTCAGTAAGAGCAGGGACCCGAGTTGACTGAGTTGCTGCCCCGAGCCGCCCCGAGCTGCATTGCAGGAGGGGGCGGGATAGAAATCCATAAAATAAATAAATAAATAAATAAATAAATTTGCAGTGATTTTCGCAGAATCAGCCAATCCTCGCAGAATCCTCACAGAATCAGCCAATCCTGACCATGACCCGAGGGTAAATAGGCCCCTGGGAGATGAATTGTGGGTGGGTGGGGTCTGAAGGCCCTATGTTTGCGTGAGGGAGGTGCTGAAATTCCAGAGGATTTGAGTTGTGTTTGATTAGCAAAGTTGTGATTCTATGTCAAATCTATTGCAAATTTGCTTCCCAGCATGCACAGTTATGCAAATCAAGTGAATTATGCAAATATTAATGCTCGCGGTGAATTTGCAGAATTTGGCTTCACTGGTTGCAGAATTTAAGATTTTTTGGTGGAGTCAACTCGGGTTCCTGAAAGAGATAGAGACAATGTAGTTTGGATGATCTCTTTTAGTGGATCAAAACAGCAGGATCAACTACTGTTGGTGAGAGCATGTAAGTTTTTAGGATACACACACACACCTATGTCTATATTTCACCCGTGTTGTTCAACGTATACATGCAGCCCTTTAGGGGTATCATGATCAAGCATAGGGTTGAGTATCATCAGTACCCTAATGACACACAACTGTATATCTTTTGCCCCGTGAGCCCTGCCAACTCGGACTCTGCCTTGGGGGAATGCTTGAATGACATAGCCACCTGCGTGTGTCAGACCTACTTTATGCTCAATCTGGGGAAGACTGAGGTGATGTTGGTGTCCAGGGGCAGCCGATAGGAGAATGCTCTTGCCTCCCTTGGGCCCCTGAATGTGGATGGGGTCCGGGTGGAGGTAGTGGGCCAGACAAATAACTTGGGTGTCATTTTCAACCATGATCTGTTCATAAAAATCCAGGTGTCTGATGTAGTTCGGAAATGCTTTTTTCAACTACACAAGTTGTGTAAGTTACGCACTTATTTATCCCAGGCCGGCCTTGCCACAGTCACCCATGCACTGGTGACTACGAGGCTTGATTTTTGTAATTCCCTCTTCTATGGGCTACTGGCAGGGCTTATCTGTCGCTTGAAGCTTGTTCAGAATGCAGTAGTGTGACTGATTTACTGGTTTGAGCAGCCGTGATCATATTACGCCCACCCTGCGTTCTCTGCACTGGCTGTCTGTGGAGCAATGGATCGAGTTTAAGATTGCACTGCTGGTTTTTAGGGCCCTGAATGGTTTAGGCCCTGGTTATATTTGAGACCTGCTTCTGGAGCCTCACGCTGATTAAGCTCAGGAACCACCCACTGTTTGGGGGTTCTGCCACTGCATCTTAAGTCAGAGGGCAATCGGGCTTTTGCTGTGGCAGGTCCCTCAGTGCAGAATTCACTCACTCCCAATGTCCTTCTTAGTTCCTCCCTCCTTACCTTTAAAAAGCACCAGAAAACATATTTATTTTCTAGGTGCTTTTAGGATCCACTGCCAGTTCCCTCATTGTATTCTCTCTTCCCTGTTTCCTTCCCCTATTTTAAAGTTTTTATTATTGTTTTAAATGGTCTTAAATTGTTTTATATTGTAAAGTGCTCTGAGTGCCATGTAAATCGGGGGTGGGGGCAGCACTGATATAAATAAAAATTATTATTAATAATAATAATAATAATAATAAACAAAACAAACCACCATAGATGTCTCAAACATTTTAAACAATGGGTTTAAAAACCACTGATGACAGTGTTAGTTCACCAGATCTCCCTGTTAGAAGACTACTGAAGTCCAGAGATGGACTAGGCTAGTAGAGGAAACACTTGAGATGAACCCAAGCCTTAGCTTCTGGAGACACTGTAAGAGCTTTATTTGGCCAGGTTTTTGGCAGGCAAAAATGGGGGGGGGGGGGGGGTAGGTGTTTGGGCAGGTAGGGGATTTGGTATTTTTTTATATATGTACTTTTAAATTTGTTGTTACCTGCCCTGAGCCTTTATTCTGATAGACAGACACAATAAAACTCTGCACATCCCAGGATGGAAACATTATTAAGGGAACCTGAGGCAGAGAGAGATTAAGGGTTGGATTTTCAGAAAGTAAATAGTTGTCTACATAGAACATCACTATGAAACAGCTAATGCCTCCTCTCTAGCAGCTATTTTTGCAGACAGGCTGCTCCACAGACAAACGTAACTTGCTACAGAGCAACTTGCTCCTGGGTTGGTTGCCTCCTGAGTAACTTGCTCCACTAATCCTCCCTACATCCTGTGCTCAGACCCTGTATGCACCTAGCCAGGAAACCCAGGGGTCTCTGGTGTTATGACAATGCTGGGGAGGAAAGGGGCTATCAGCACTGAGCCATCTTCAGCACAGCCAGGTAGTCAGCGATCCTGCAACCACTCCTCTGCCTGAAGCAGCAGGAACAAGATTTAGCAGAGAACTGCCCTGAGACACACAGCATCCAATGACACCCAGTGGGAATTGCTCTCCCAAGTCATTAAACACCTTTGAAAATCCCTCTCCAGGCTATTTGCCTGGACTCAGAGGAAATGGCAGAGCTGGGATTAAAAGTCAGATTCCAACCTGCATGGAACCCATTAGCTCCACCCAGCCCCTTCTAGCTTGGCTGCCCTCCTGCTTCAACAGTGCTCATTGATCTACAACAGAATTTTTCATTTTATAGCAATTAACAAAATGCTCCCCTGACTGCTCCAATTCACATTTAAGTCAGTGGCAGAACTCCTGTTTACTTAAGCACAAACATGACTCAGCTCTTAATTATTACTTTCTGGAGATTTCAATGGGCCCTTTGCCATTGGAATGTTAGCAAGCCACATGCAACATTACGTAAACACATGCTATCGGTTCCCATCCAGCCCAGGTTGCTCTAAATTCCCTCAGTCTTCGCTGTGCAAAATTACACATTGGGGGGAGAGACATCCTATGAGCGTCTGATAAGATTTCATGGACTGCACACATTAAAAGAGAAGTGATTTCCTGCCAAGTTCAGTCAACATTCAGCCTTGTCTGCTTTGATACTAGATGGGATTCAATCACCTGTGTCAGATGAGACCCCATCTCTTGTATATTTCAAAATCTTTGCACCACATAACTTCAGAGATGTTGTCTCTTGCATGTTTCAGTAGTGTCAGGATCCAGGTCTCAAACCCATGCCCCCAGGGTTCCTGGAGTGGTAACTGGCCCCACCACACTGCCACTTTACTGTCCTCTGGCCTAGCTGCTTTCCGAGGAGGTTCCTCCAGTGTGGCCAGGCTACACCGCCCAGCAACCCTTGTCACACCTCCCAGCTTCCTGTTTAGCTGTCAGCCAGTACGTAAGGCTAGCCAGTAGCAACAGGAAGCCAACTGGATCATCTGACATGATCACCTCCCGTTCCTGCCTTACCTCTGACTCCGTGTTCTTGACTCTGTGCCTGGTCCTTTCTTCCGAATCTCATCCTGGCCTCTGATTGTGCTCTTCCCTGCTTCTGGACCTGACCCTCATCCCTGTTTGAACTCTGTCCCTGATCTGACCCCTTCTCAGACCCTGTGTCAGAAGTGTGGCCAGGGCCGGGCACAACCTCGGTTCCAGGTAGGCACTCAGCAGAGCAGAGAAGGAAGTCCAAGTTCGTGGTTAGTTCATGAACCCAAGTCAAACTCCAGGAGGCAGTCCAAGGAATGGACAGTGCACCGGGACCAGTGGTGGTAGAGTTCTGTGGGCCAAGGGCTGGAGTGGGTGGAAGAACCAGGTGCTGGAATCCAGGAGCTGGAGCAAGACACAGGAGCAGAGCCTGAAGCAGGAACTGAGGAGCTGGAGCAAGATGTGGGAGCAGAGGCAAGCCAGAGCAGGAGATCCATACAGCTGGCAAGCCAAGGATGGACTGGCTGCCTTCCCCTTATATTGGCAAAGAAGAAGTTCTAGGAGCTTCCTGCTCCTCCTCCTTTGATCTGGGGATGGCTCCTTATTGGCCGAGGCCATAGCACACAGCGCGGTGTCAGTGCTAAGTGTGGTGCACCACCATTCTGGCTGGAGGATGGTGTATCTGTGTCTAGTGCTAGCTGTAACCTGGTACCATTCAGGCTAGTGGATGGTGTTTCTGTGTCTGGTGCTAACTATAACCTGACACCATTCTGGTTGTTAGATGGCGCTACTGCATCTTGTCAGAGACTGTGAGCAGGGAGACGCTTGCGGTGGCAGGTACCATGGATGACACCCTGATCCTAGCCCTGACTTTCCTTTGGCCCAGCTCCTACTTACTTCCCAGGTCCTGCTATACCTGACCGTTAGCAATCTCTACTCCTGCATCTTCCCACTGACTTGTCCTGATCATGTATTCCCTCCACTCAACAATCCAGAAGATTTACACACCTTCCCACTATTGTACAACCCAGGTGCCTTTCCCTACTCTCAGCTATATGCCACAAGACCATGATATGGCCCTGTCTCATTACATAAGGCTCATTAACACATTGTTCATGCCCACAGCAAGGGCATTAAGTCACACATGTAAAATCCCATAGCCATGGTTTCCTATGCTTTTGAGCATATGGCAAGCAGCCTCCTGGTCTGTCAACAACAGGCCTGTCTTTCCCCAGGAGATCAGGACTTAATGTCAGACCTGGAAAACCAGGGTTCAAATTCCATTTTAGCCATGATCTCACTGGATGGCCATGTGCAGGTCACTGGGTACTTTTAGACGGATGCGGGGCTGACCACCCCTGGAGCTGCTCCAGGAGTGCACCCGTGTCCAGTCCCACCTGGGTCGTTGTTTAAATGGACCTGGCAGGTTCCCCAGCCAGCCCATGTCATGGGCGGATTCACAGGGGGGGCTCAGGAAGCTTCAGCCCCCCCCCATTTTGCTTTGGCTTTAATTTTCATTGGTTTCATTGGAAAACACATTTTTGGCTGTAACTTTGTTGTTTTTCATTATGTGTGGCTGAAATGTGGGCTGCATATACCTCCTATGTAAGGCATTAAGTGTACCAAATTTCACAAGGATTGAGCAAAGAAATCCAATTTTAGAAGCAATTGAATTATTTTATTTTGCAAAGTTCTTCATATACATTCATATACATTCTTAGTTGTAACTTTTTGACTCATATCTAATGTAGATGACAGTTGGCAGATTTACACCCCTTCCCATATTTACTATCTTTGCCAACTTTCAGAAGTACTGGATAAAGGGTCCTGGTGGTATAAGCAATTAACATATAAATGTATATCTGACTAACATCTTTGTAGTCCAACAAGTGTACATGAAATTTGGCAGGGCTGTATATAACACTTTCATTATCATTTCATTATCATCTCTGCCACATATCAGAAAGCTGTGATAAAAGGTCCCAATTTTATATGTCTGCACAGCATATGCAGAGGAGCCTATACCAGGGATTCTCTTACGTCACTGTGGTATAAGATCGGTTGGCGATGCCAATCGGCCAGCAGAAAGATTAACCAAATATCCTCATTCTGTGCTGTGACCATCCCAACAACTCTCCCCCACTTGTTACTGGAAAGTCAGAAGCATCTGTTTAGGAAAGAGTCAATAGAGATTCTCTTATGTCCTCTGTCTCATGCTGCAGGATGTGATTGTGATGATAATTGACCAGCCTGGATGTGTAAACTATGTCCCCTGATTGCTGGGATGCTATCCCCAAAGTCCCAGTTATGTCCTTTATGCCCTTATGCCCACCTCAGGGCCGCCCCCTATGCCTGAGTTGAAGCCACTACCAATTGGTCCTGTAAAGCTGGAAGCATGCAGTAGGCCACTGAATGTGTCTGTCAGTCTTTTGGTTTGCTTCATATCCTCCCTCCTACAATCTCTCTCCCCCTGCCATGCAGGGTGCCTGTCTCTGACTGGCACTGCATGTGCCGCTATTTATCTGAATAATGGTCTTCACAGGGACAACATCAATTGCTCATAAAATTGGGTCCCTTTATCAAATTGTTCTGTAGTTTGGCAGAGATGACAGTGAAGGTATATTCCTGCCAAATACCTTTTAAACAGGATGGAATATACAAATGATACAGCTGGAAATGTATTTTCAAGTTAATGTCTTATACCATCAAGACCTTTTATCCAATCTTTCTGAAAATTGGCAAGATTGTTAGGCTTATGGAGGAACATAATATTTACAGGTGTAATGCAAATTGGATGCAAGATAAAGAAGTTGTAGCCATGAATGTGTATGGAGTTTTTCTGAAAATCACAACATTCAATTGCTTCTAAAATCGGTTTCCTTTACCTAATCATTTCACAAATTGGTACACTAGTGCCCTCCATTGGGATGTACACCCTCCCCATGTTTAATCAGAATTGAATAAGAAACAAAAAAGGTACAGCCAGAAATATGTGTTTCAGGTTTTCCCCTTTATTTCAAAAAAATATGTCATTTTCGTTTCTATTTTCATTATTATTGTCATTTTTGATATTGCAATAACGAGAATGAAAACAACAATGTTTGTTATCATTATTGTAATAATGAAAATGACATGCACACCCCTACAAGGCGGCATGATTTGCCCATCTCTTATTGTTCTCTTTGGGTATGGAGTGCAGTGGGGATTTGCTTCTTACCTGATTAGCTTGTAAGGGGGCATTTCCCCCCTCTCTTTTATTGCCCTCTTTTGCACAGTGAGGATTTGTCCCTCATCTACTTTGAGCTTAAGGGGGCATTTGCCCCGCCCTGATTTATTTCCCTCTTTGGCATGGGGTACCATCTGTCTCTTATACACATCTAGATGTGTATAAGAGACAGGGCCCCGCCTCCAGCCCCACCTCTAGCCCCACCTCCTAACACTGTTGCTCACTTGGTAGGAGGTGGGGCTAGAGGTGGGGCTGGAGGCAGGGCCTGCTCACCTGGGCAGAGCTATACTAACTTTGGACTTCAGCCCCCCCCATCCACATCACTTCTGGATCCGCCCCTGCATGTGGCATACCCCTCCCCACACCACAGAGTTGCGGGTGAATTGCCTGACCCTCTAGGCTGCCACTTACAACTCAATGGCATTGCCCAAGGCAATGGCCGGCTGGAAGCAAAGCTGCAGCATGGGTCTGCTGAGCAGCTCCACCTCAGGCAGGGTCTGCAGCTCCACCTCAGGCTAGTGCCCTGGGTTTGGCCAGCCTGCTCCACTGGCAGAGCACCACAAGTGGGACTGGAGCAGAGCAGGTGGTGCTTGCTCTGCTCCAACGTCTGGCAAAGTGCCTTTAGACAGATGAGCCACTGTCTCTCAGCTTCAATTCCCAATCAGTAAAATGGGAATAATAATGACCCTACATCACAGGGTTGTTGTGAGGATGAATTAGATAAGGATTGTAAAGCACTTTGAACACTGAAAGTGCTATAGAAATTATTATTAATAATAAATGTTACACTGTCTACATGGAACCTATAAAAAATGGCCGGGCAACTGCCCTAGCTTTGGCATGTAGCCACTAGCCAGACTCATGTTTGGATGTTCCACACAGACACAAATTTAGGATAATGTGTTGGGTAAGGTGTGAAAGTGCCCCTGATGTATACATCTACCCTTAATAATTCCCAGACGGACTTCTTTCATGGTACATGCACATGGGTGTAAATCTTAGTTCCATACAGAGATACTTTCCCTATTAACTACACTCCCAGCAGGACTGAGTGAATATGCAGTTTTGCAAGAGATTTTTAGCTGTTGGCTAGGTTAAACCCTCTACACCACATTCCACGTGTTTGTACCTTCCCTACCAGCTCTGGACTGAAGAATTAGCTGCTAAAATGGGACCTCCTGTCGCTAGTATAACCAGCCACTACAAACTCCTGAGTTTTCTTGTTTCCTCCTCTTACCCTCCCAACTACTTCAAATGAGGTGTAATTTGCCAATCTCCTTATTGTCTCAGCTGTGCCTTAGCAATGCCAGGCAGGCAAACACTTGTGTATACAGACAGCCTAGTTCCTCAGACTCACATAACTAGGTATCCTGCTGCCCTCGGCAGAGGTTGCCTTCCTGTGTGTCCATGTCTGCCGTCAAATTACTAGCCTGGGTCCATGCCCCCATGCCATCTTCCCCAGCCATAACCCAACACAAAACCATCCCCAGGTCCAATTGACATGTTTCTCCTCTTTGGGCTCATGTTATGCAAAGTGAGGGCAACCAGGGTGGTTTTTCTAGTAAAGAAAGAACAGGCTTTCCTCCCCGTGAGGAAAGATTATGATTATATGCCTTCCTTCTGCAACGTACAAATGGTGGCTTTGCTCCATGTCATACAGTCAAAGTATTTCATAACAGTTTTCGAAGAGCGGACAGCCCTCTTGAGGTATTTAAAAGAAAATGGGAAGAGAAGCCATTAAAAACAATCCTACAGTCACAGCAAAGATTGAAAAAATCATATTTTTCATTGAAGTCCATTTGTCTTTCAACTTGTTTTCTAATTTCCTTCCTAAAGTTGCCACAGGATTTCTCTCTGTGTATGTACCTGGCTCTTGCTTGTTCGGAGGCCTCGTTCACACAACAACCTTTTCCTGTAGAAACTTTATCACTTGTTCCTTAATCTGTGTTTGTCTTGTCCCAGAGCAATGCAATCACACAGCTACTAAGTTCCTGCATTTCAGTGGCCCACCCACTGCATCTTGTGGCAGAAAATAAAAAATCATCAAGAGCCCAGGAAGGGATGAGGATTTCATACAACACTCAGAATATGGATTTGTACCACCGCATGCGAAGAGTGCTGTGAGCATGAGCTCACTGCCTTGTAGCCTGTATAGCAATACATACAAATACATAGTAAGTGTGAAGTCAATGTAAAATGCTGCCATATTGACATACTTCAATTTGGCCAGGGTGGCCCCGGACCTCTCTTCTTTTCAACGTCATTGCAAGACCTGTCTGTTCTGCTGGGCCTTTGGTGAGGGAGACGGGTGAGGGTGGGTCTTTATTTACTTTCAGAGCCGGGGTATTTATTTTTCTGAAATGTTTATGTTTTTGGCATCCCCCTCTTTCCCCTCTTCCCTTGGGGGGATACTTTCCCCCCTTTTCTATTGTTTTCTCTTATTTTATATGTATTTTATATATTGTAAGCCACCTCAAGCTGCCTTGGCAGGAGGGGCGGGATATTAAATGTTTTAAAATAAATAAATAAATTATGTAATATATACAGAATTAGTATATATTCACTGTACACCACCTCTGTAGCTCTTTGGATTCTGGAGGCAGCTAGGGATGATTCCAATTAGAGTAAACTGAGGGAGGGGGGACAATAGGGTGGAATTGGCTATAAAGGTATTTAACGCAAATATTAGAGCACAACTCCTATACGGGGCAGCAATTTGGACAGTCATTCGTCCTTATAATTTAGATAATATTCAAATGAAATTTTTGCGAAGTATTCTTCAAACCCCAATTGGAATTCCCTCAGCGGCAATAGAGGTTGAATTGGGCCAAGTGAGCTGGAATACTATAGCATTAAGATACGCTCTCCATCTCTGGCTGAGGGTAAGTTTCTCTGAGCAGGCGGGACTCCTCACATATATTGTAAAAGATTCCTTCAAATCCTCATGGTCCCAGACCATGGACTGGCAAGTAGAAATACTTGGATTTTCTTTAATTTACTGTCAATCTAGGGGCTTCTATACGGCCAAAGCTGAAATAACGTCTAGACTGGTTGATATTGCCCGTCAAACTGATCTATCTACGATTGCTGCTACCCCTTCACTAGGCCCTTTTCTTGCCTTGGCTCCTGCACAAGGGAAAATGGCTGATTACTGGCTATACAACCTCACGCCCAGACAAGGCAAACTATTACTTCTAGCAAGAATGAATGCTTTGCCTACAATGATTCGTCTGTGCCCTTTTGACCTAACTGAAGCCGAAACAGTGGGGCATGCACTCTTTGAATGCCAGCTCTACCAGGCTTTAAGGCTTCAGTACCTTGTGTCTTTCTTGGATAGATATCCAGGGAGAGTAATTTCGGAACTTCTTATAAGTTTTCTGGCCGACTTATCTCCAGAATTTACACATGCTGTGGCCAAATTTTTGGTTCACGCCATTAATAAGAGAGAACAATTCTTGAAGTTTAAGCTCTTATAGATTAAGTTTTAGTGTAGCCTTTAGCTGGAAAATGCTTTGCTAATCAATTTATTCTTGGGTACATGACATTTTTTTATGTAATTATGTGTTTATGCTTACATTTTTAAGAAAGGCTTAGGGACTTTTATACTGACACTATGTGTATTACAAGTGTATATGTTTTCTCTTTGGCAATGGACTGTTGGCTATGCTACCAATAAACAAATTTGATTTGAGTAAACTGAGGGGCAGCTCTAACTTGTGACTGCCTACCATGTCCCCTCATGGACCACTGTAGCAGTCAGGAACATCCAGAGCACAATGTACTCTGCCCTTGGCCATCTGCTGACTCCCCTCCCCCCCCCAAACCCCCCCATCCATGGTCCTACACCAGGGACTGCAAGCAGGGCCAGACTAAGAATTTTAGCGCCTCTAGGCAACTCAGGCTGCCACCACCACCACCACACCCCGAGCTCTGATCCGTGCAGGGGCTGCCATCTGAGGCAGGAAGGGAGACAATGGCAGTGCCCAGCACAGAAGCAGAGTCTCGTCTTCCATGCTCGGCACTACTGCAGAGCATGTTTGAGGGGGGTTCAGGTGCAGAATGGGGTGTTTTTTCCAGGTGGAGATGGGGTCCTCCCCGTCCAGGCTGCGGGTGGTGCGGGTAAGGCAATGTGGTTGCGGCAGCAAGAGGGGGGTGTGTGCCATGACCAGGTGGGCACGGGCTGAGAACAGAAGCTGCCAACCCCAAAAAATGTGCTGCTCCCCCCAAAAAATGTGCTGCCCTAGGCAGGTGCCTATGTTGCCTGCCCCTAAGTCTGACCCTGGCTGCAAGAGAAGAAAGTGGTGCAGAGCTGTTTCCATAGTCCACGCCCCAAAAAACTCTTACATCAAGGATTCTCCACCTACAGTTTCTGTCCATCTCACATTTCCTGTACAGGAGACAGGATACTCACAGACTGCAGACAATCCAAAATTGGGGCATGTGTCTAATTTGAATCATCTCTTTGACCACTGGAATTCACTGTTGCCTGTTTCCAACTTTTCCTTCTGGCATCTCAACCTGTTCCAATAATGTCACGTACCAAAACTGGTTCCATTGTAATCTGTGGAAGAAGTAGAACAAATGGTGAGATACAAGACGAAAGTGTCTGTCTGGGAGAAAGATCTTTCAAACTGGCAATGCAGAAGAGGGGATTATAGGGAAAAAACACTGCTGGCTCCTTGTAACTAAGCTAAGCAAGTACGCCTGCAACTCTCGGCTTCTTTAATATATCCCCCCTTTTCTCCCCCTCCCCCTCGTCTCCTCTCCTTTGTCCATTCTTGATGGTAAGCCCCTCCGGGCAGGGACCTGTCTCTAATCATGGCTGCACACTGCTGGCTCTATATAACTAAATAATAATAATGTCGTCTTATTCAATTGATCAAATAATGAGAACACTGCATTAACAGGTCAGAGACCCGTCACTCACGGATCCCAAAGTGCTTTGCAAAGACTACAACACTCCAGAGTAGCCCCATTGGCTGGAGTAATGTAACCCCCTTTTTGAGGACTGCAAACAAAGGGCAAGTGCTACCATCTCCACTGAGTTAACAGAGAAAATGAGGCACAAAGTGGTGACATGACTTGCCCAAGGTCACACAGCCCGTAGCTGGCAGAGCTGGAAGGAAAGCCTGGATTCTCAATCTCCGATCTCCATACTCTGTACTGTAGATTCAATTACCCACCCATCAGATTTTAACACTGGTAATTGCCTACTACTTGGAAGGGGTTTACAAGACAAGACAGGAGTGTGTCTCCCACCTATATACATGATTGTACATGCGCAGCAAGGGTCGCCACAAAGTCAGAGCTCTTCTCTGCAGCTTGAAACCCCCACCCCCTTGGCTCAGTTCTGCTGGCAAGGGTAATTCTTCCCCTCCCATATACATCCCCCCATGAGTTCTGTGAAGGGTGCAGTAGCAAAGACTGTGACAGAAGTCCATAACAAAAAAAAAAGTCCTCTCAACCCTCCCTCCCCCCATTTCCATCAGATCATAAAAGGAGCTGCCAGTGCCCACATGCTGGGCCCGGTTAAGGCTGTGGCTCTTCATTTGCAAGAGAAATGACCCATTCATTTCTCTCTGACCTCTTCAGGCATTTCAGGCTGCTGACCTCATCTGTTAAAGGCCTCCCCACCACTGGGGCTAAGCGCTGGGAGCGCTTCCTCAAACAGGTGCTCCCAAACAAAACAACAGCCCAACTTACTCCGCCAGCAATTTCGTATCTGCTGCACCGCAGTGTTGCGGGGATAGGGTTGCCATATATGCACGTTTTTCCAGGACACTTATGAAAAATACATGTGGCAGGGTCTGCACACTGGTTGCTTGCCCCTACGTCTGGCACTGGCTACAAGAGAAGAAAGCGGTACAGAGCTGTTTCTATAGTCCACCCCAAAAGAAACTCTTACATAAAGGATTCCCCCACCTACAGCTTCTGTCCATCTCACATTTCCTGTACAGGAGAGAGGATACTCACAGACTGCAGACAATTCAAAATCCTATGGGTCTGCGCGAGACCCTGCCATTTGTATTTTTCATAGGCGTCTTGGGGCAGGAACTGCTTTGGCCTTACCCTAAGTGGGGCCCAGGGTGGGGAAGAAATGCGGGGCCCCATAGGGGTGCTCTCTGGCTCAGGGGGCACTCCCTGGCCCAAGGGGGGAGTGCTACCCGGGCCTGGGCTCAGGGATGGGCAGAGGGGCACTCCCCTCCACCTATCCTCAAGCCTGAGCGGCCATTCGGATTCTGACCAGATCACTTACCTGAACCGCTGCCGGTATCGCCACCGCCTCCAGCCTGGGCCCTACGCCGGGCTCAGGGCCTCCCCCCTCTGCTGCCTAACACAGTCTCTCGGTCAGGGGAAATAAGGGAGAGAGAGGCAGAGGCCCCGCCTCTTCCTCATTTCCCCTGGCCGAAACAGGCAGGCAGCGGAGGGGGCCAGCGGTGTGATGGAGAGGCGGGGCTTCTGCCTTCTTCTCCCTCACTTCTGATGGAAGTGAGGGAAGAAGCAGAGGCCCCGCCTCTCCCTCACTCCATGGGTGCCCCGCCTGTCAGTCTCTTGGTCAGGGGAAATGAGGGAGAGGCGGGGCCTCTGCCTCTCTCTCCCTCATTTCCCCTGGCTGAGACTGTGCCAGGCAGGGGGGATATAGGGTGTGGGAGAGGTGGGGCCTCTGCCTCTCCCTCACCTCTGCTGCCCCCCCCAACTGACCTGATTTTTTTAAAAAAAAATTTTAAAATAATCAAAATTATTAAACCCCATAACCCATGGGGCCACCCTGGGCGGCCGCCCCTAGACACCCTGCGGTAAGGCTGGCCCTGTTGGGGAGAATCCCAGAGGGACTGACTCTTGGCCCTTTCCATATTTATTCCTAAGGTAAGGTAGGGCAGTGGTTCTCAATCAGTGGGTCAGGACCTAATGATGGGTCCCAGGAGGGTCTTAGGTGGGTTCCAAGAGGCCCAGGAGCCCTGGTTCGGCTTAGGTTTGCCACCTAAGCAAATTTTAAAGGAACACTTATGAAAAATACATGTTGTAGGGTCTGCAAAATGTATTTTTCATTAGTGTTCCATAAAAGTTTGCATAGGTGGCAACCCTAGTTCAAGTGAGTCACATGCCCTGCTAAGTCTCCTCCTGCCATTTGTTCTTGCTGCCACCTGTGCCACTGAGGGGTGAGGGTGGGACAGGGAGAGGAGGGCCATGGCTTCCCCACTGCTCTGGCTCCCACCTCCAGCTGTTTCTGGCCACCTCAAGCTGGCTCTCATTGCAAGGATTATCTTGATTGGCTTAGCTCAAAAACCAAACCAAATATATAGCTTTGATTTAGCACCAAATAACCAAGCTGCAATTTGGAAAAGGAGCATTGAAATTCAAGTTAGAACTTTCAAATCTGCAAAAGTCATCACGCTTGGAACTTGGACATGAATATTTATGCTATTCCTCATTAAAGTAAACAGATTTAAGGAACTCCTGCTAGCTACTGATGGGAGAATCCTGGGAACAGCTGCTGTGATGGCGGGAATGGGTGTAACCTCCCTTCCCCCCTCCACCACCATGGGAAGAGCCGAGTTTAGAAGCCAGTCTCTGGCTTGCTCCCGGCTGGCAGTGCCATACACACAGCACCTCTACTGGAAGAGGGAGGAGAGGCCACTGCAGGGAACATCCTGCTGAGGTTCTGATACATGCAATATTTGAATGACTGCCTCTCCCATCCAAGAAGCTACCCTATTAGCTTGAGAAAGCCTCCTGCCTGCTTTCTCTCTGAGTAATTAAGAGTGAAATCCTCCTCTCAGTGACCCCAGTGCTCCCAGCCCAGGCTGATTTACACATGAAAGGAACCCTTGGAGGGCCTTTCTCCTTTTCACATTCAGACGCAGGGCCTATAAATAAAACCTTTCTGAAAACAAGCGCTTTTATAAAGTCGGCATGTCTGTGTGTGTGTGTGTGTGTGTGTGTGTGTGTATATATAGGTGAGACAGAGAGAGAGAATGTGTGCATGTGTGTGGGAGAGAGACTGTGCACTTGTATGAGGACAGAGTGCATGCACAGGCGACTGCATGTATGTGTGCAACAGTAACAAGTACATATGGGCTTCTGTACTATAGGCTTACTGTAATGTTTACCACAAACATTTAACTTAAACTACCTGCTTTACGCCCCAGTCCCAGCCTGTGCAGACACAAATATCCTAAATCATTATTCACTTGAGGCTCAAAATCATTAGTTCCTCCATACGAGACAGGCCCTAAGGGGGAGGGGGGGCATATAGAGCCCTTCTTGTACATTCTGCCCCCCCCCCCCGAAATCTTTGATCAGTTAATTTTTGGTTATATGGAACAATCACATATATGCCTTCTTTATTATTATCTATGAAAAATTTCTTCTGAGAATGCTTTTTTAAACCAATAGGGATAAAGTAGTATAGTCATATCTTTTATTAGAACAACTACAGTTGGTGGAGGTATGCAAACTTTCTGATCTCGCAGGGTCTTTCATTGGGCAAGTCAGGCATTAGAATTACAGACTGAGCAAAGCAGCAGTGGGCCTGGTGTGAGGTAAGGGGGAAGGCAAGAATTTGGATCTGAGACAGAGGAAGAGTAAAGTATATTCTGCTTTCACATTACACCATTGTAAATTCAAAATAACCGCATAGACCAGTGAAGTCACTCTGGATTTATTTAGGCCGTGTCTATTCAATTACTTTGTAAAGCGCCAGGTACATTGCTGGCACTATATAAATGTTTGCTAATAATAATAATAATTAATCAGTGTCAATGAGAAATCTGATCCCAGCCCCATCTCTCCGTATCTAAGGCTGCTTATACACGAGCAGCGGGATGCAGCAAATTGAAGAACATACTTCCTGAAAAGCCCCAATATCGAGACTTCCCAAATATGTCTTCAAAAAGACCACGCGAGCCGTGATTCCTATGGCGGCCGGCTACTTCCGGTGCGTCTAAACGCACCCCATGGGGCTTTTCACGAAGCGCATTCTTCAACGCACTGCATCCCGCCACTCGTGTAAAAGCTGCCTGAGTGAGCCAGAGGAAGCCTGATTCCACTTCCTTGCACCTGGTATAAATCACTTACAGGTGTGCAAAGTAGATGTCAAATACTAGCAGATCAGAATGGAATGAGTGACTCAGTCCCTGCAAATGTCTCCATAAAGTGCAAGGCAGTGGGGGACCACGCTTCTGCTGCTATTCAAGAGAGAAGGAACAAGGAAACAGTTCTGTATTTATTTGAAGGCCATTTCTGCAGCTTGTTGACAAAAGAAGTTCACGATGCAAACAATGCTGCTGTTACCACTTCCAGAAGGAAAAAGAAGGGTTATAAAAATCAGACAGAAGAGTGTCCATGTGGACCTGCCTGATTAAAAACACACAAGCTTTATTTTGTGTTCTCCGTCCCACCCACCCCCAGTCATCTGCATGTTTGTATATTTAGGATAGTTCTTGAGGTCTGAGAAGGACCCGACAGAGTTTCCAGGAAACTGGCAGCTAGTGTGACCCTATCTTAATACAAAACAGGTGACGCAGAGTCTTGAGCCAAACCAAGGCAGACGGTATGGTTTCACAAAGCAGGTACTGGACTGAGTGTCTTTGCTGCTGATAAGGGAGGAGTTTTTAAAGACTTGGCTACAATGTGATAATTTGAGAACTGCATAACTGTTTTACTCCATTACTGATGAATAGCTGAATCATTTGCTTATGGAGGTCTGCAGAGTGATAGAAATGCTTGCAACCAGTTTATACTAGCTGCCACACTATTGTTAGCCCCAGTGGAACTGTGTCACGGCTTGTGCAGCAGAGTTTGTGCATGGGGGGAGGGGGGTCTGCTTACAGGACAATCCTCCACCATTAAAGCCAATGGGAATTTTGTTATTCAATTCAATGGATGGTGGACACTCAGTGCCCTTCATGTCGACAAGGCGTGTGAGGCAAAAATTGGAGAGAGAGACCTGCAGTTTGCTGATACAATCTCTTCCAAACACTCCTGTTCTATGCACCCCCAAATCCCTGAGAGGCAGGGAGCCACACATAGCATCCAGCCACATGTGGGAACAAGCACAAAGCTTGCCATGCATGCACAATGCATGAAAGATTTGTTCTGCTATAGTTTAAAAAAACAAACCAAAACTCTCCCTAGCTACTCACGCTGGGCAGGAGTGTGTGACCAGAGGCAGAGCTCCCTCCCCCCTCCTACAGAGCTTGCAACTAAACCCCTCCCCCAGTTCCCAGGGTCTTCAAGTGATGATTTGCATAGTACTTCCAGATCATTCCTGAGGGAAGGGACAATGGCTTTCTGCACTCCCTTCCCCCCTTAACATGCCAAGCTGACAATGGCCTTGGAAACAGGGGGGGGCAAAGGGTTTGGAGTGGCAGAATATTTATTTCTGACCTGTTGGGAAAGACTTCCTGACACCACTTTGAAGGGCCCAGTAACTGTGTTTGTTAGATCAGGGTCTGCTCCTATCCCTGGAAAAACACTGCATTTCTAGATTTTGCTCATTCATTCTCCCCTAGACCAGAAACTGCACAAAACTTACATGTGAAAAATCATGCAGTGGGGTTTTTTGAGTGTCTGATCTGGAGCTTCTGTGAATGGAAAGATGCAGCTTCTTGCACTGAATGCATAGCTCACCACCCAGTGGAACATTGAAGTACTACACCCTGTTAATACTAGCAATCCTGAAACCATCTACCTACTCACTAGCAGTCTCTCTGACTTCAACAGGACAATTCATGAGTAAGGCCCTTTTCACACAGACACTCTAACATTGTTAAAATGGGTGTTACAGTTTATTATACATGTTGCAGGGCTGCATATGTGCTCTATGGGTGCCCTGCAACATGTACAATAAAATGTAACACCCATTTTATCAGCGTTAGAGTGTCTGGGTGATTTCAGACGTTACGTTTTCGGGACTCACCACAATCAACCTCAGTCAAACGCGGGGGGGGGGTGAAAGAGCCGTGCACGTCTGTTTGCTCGCATCCAGATGTTCACCACAGACAAACGCGGCCCGGGGTGAAACTAACCACGCTTTGTGAGGTCGGGGCGGGAGGAGGTTGAGAAGTGTGGTGAATGCCCACCACGGCAGGGATGAATCAAAAGTAACTTCTGAAGGGAAACCCCCGGCTGCGGTGAACGGAAATGACCACGGGCCGTGGTGACGACACGCAGCGTCACTGCTAGGCAACCAACAACAAGCGGCGCACGGAGGGAGATTTAAAGGGCAGGCAGCAGTAGGGGAGCGTGGCGGAGTAGTAGATGGAGAGGAGGGAGGAGGACATGCAGCGGAGGATGGAGCGAGAGGGCAAGGAGGCGGTGCAGCAGCAGCAGGAGGGGGAACCCGGCCCATCAGGAGACACCCAGCAGCTCACGGGGCCTCCCCGGAAGAGGGTAAGGGGCGCAGCTGAGAGCGGGTGGGTCGGAGAAGGGGACAGGAGGGGCACATGAGGGAGGGAACACAGCCAACAGGAGCATAACCAGCAGCCCCCACTGTGCCCCCAAACAGACCGGCAAGAGGGCACGCGTCCCCGAGGAGGCTGAGGCCGGAAGGAGACAGGGCCAGGCAGAGGCGGTTGCTGAGGAGGAGGAGGAGGTAGCGGAGGGGCCAGCATCCCGGCGCCGATACCACAGGGGGGGCCAGCGGGGGCTCGAGGAGACCCACAACCTGATAGCTATCTGGGTGACACCAGAAATGCAGGCAGAGCTGGCAGTAAATGCCAGGAACGAGCAGGTGTTCGCCCAGATAGCCACAGAGATGGGGGAGGCAGGATACGAACGCACGCCCACACAGGGCCGAACTAAGATAAAGGAACTCAAAATGGGCTACAAGGACATTACCAACAACAACCGGCGCTCAGGGCGTGTGACACGTGCCTCCCCCTACATGGATGCGCTAACAGGGTGCTGCACCGAAAGGGCTCCATAATTGCCCGGCGCCCAGTAGGAGGGGGCGCCCGGGAGGAGCGGCCCGCTCAGGATGACCCCCCACCCCCTTTGCAGCCGCAGGTACCAACTCAGGCCCAGCCGCCACCCACCTACACCAGGGAGGCCACACACGCCTCGGATGACTCCGATGAGGTGGAGGGGGAGGAGGAGACGGTAACCCTGACCCTCACGCCCTGCAAACCGGGAGACCGGGCAGACACCTGCCCCAGCGACTGGCCAGCATCGGAGGGAACAGATACTGAGGGAGCAGGTAAGGGCAGCCAGGGCATTCGCACAGAGCACTGAGACGGGGAGGGGGCGGGGGGCGAAACAGCACCGCACAATATTAACTGATACCGACCTCTCTCCACAGAGCCACGCCGAGCACGGGAGGGCAGAGGCCGGGGGCCACCCGTACCATCAGCCCAGCGGATGCGGGAGCATCGTGCGCAGGTGCGCAGGCGGAGGGAGGATCTCGTCCAGGAGCTAGTTACAATCAGCACCAGACAGACGGAGGAGATGCTGGCGGCCGTGACCCGGCTGGAGGAGGGGACTACGAGGGCACTCCAACAGGTGAAGGGGAGGGACAGGGCGCTGGTGGGTGAAATGCGAAAGGACAGGCGGCTGCTGTGGCGAGATATGAATAGACAATTGGAGGCACTCCAGGCCCACTCGGACTGGCAGGACAGCCGGTCCAAAGAGTTAGGGTGCAAACTAGACCGCTCGCTGGAGCAGGGCACGTCCCTCCTCCTGCAGGCCGGGGCCTTGAGTGCCTTCATAATGGCAGCAGCCCCGCCGGGGGCCATACCAGCACCCGGACACCTGCCCCCCCC
>QEPC01001423.1:7418936-7449280 GCA_003113815.1 Sphenodon punctatus | reverse complement strand
GGGCCCGGCCGCGGGGGGGGGGGGGGGGGGGTGTGGGGGGGGGGGGGGGGGTGGGGGGGGGGTGGTTTGGTTGGTGGGGGGGTGGGTGTAGTGGGGGGGGGCTGTTAGACACAATGTCACACAAGTGTACCGGGTATCTGAGCGGGTATGAGGGAGCACAACTATAAATAATAGACAAACCTTAATATGGTCAGGTGCTTTATTCAATGCAGGCAAGGTGCCACAGCAGCAGCTGGCCGGCTGCATGCACAGTGCGGTCTTGGGTAGGAGGGTACACGGCGATGAGGGCATCAGGGACGGGCCAGGCGCTCTACGTGACATGCCAGTGCTGACCTGATGCGTTTCGCATAGCGGTACTCGCAGGGGTTCGGCACGTCAGCATACAGTGGTACCGGGCCGGGCAGGCGGCGAGAAGGGGGGTTGCTAAGAGCTGCCCCGTTGGACTCGCATATGTTGTGGAGGACACAGCAGGCTCCTATGACGAGGGAGGAGGTCTCCACGGAATAATCCAGCTGGCCGGCTAGGCAGCACCAACGCTGCTTGAGGGCACCGAAGGTCCTCTCGACCACTGTGCATGCGGTGCTGAGGCGTGTGTTGTAACAATGCTGAGCTGGGGTGACGGCCACAGGAAACGCCTTCATCAACCATTGTTTCAGAGGATATGCTGGGTCACCAATGATGCATGGAGCCATCATCACTCCCTCGATGCGGGTCATACGCATGTCAGTGAAGTCCCCCCTGTACATGCGGGCAAACAGCGGGGAGATGGTGAGGATGCGAGCGTCGTGGCTGCGGCCCGAGTGCCCGGTGAAGATGTCAGTGAAGCGCCCCCTATGATCCATGAGGCCCTGGAGTTGTAAAGAGTGATATCCATGCCGGTTGATGTACTCAGCATCATCGTCGTCCGGGGGACGTATGATCTCAATATGGGTCCCATCGATCGCCCCCAGACAATTGGGGAAGCCCATTTCCAGGAAACCCTCCATAACGGTGTCCTGATCCACCAGCTGTATCACCCGCTCCATGAGCACCCCCTCCACAGCCTCACAGACGTCCCGCACTATACACATCACAGTTGTTAGCCCCACCCCAAAGTGCTGTGCAACGGAACGGCAGGAGTCCGGGGTGGCCAAGTCTCACACAGCTATGGCGACCCACTGCGGCACGGGAATGGGTTCCTGCATATCGGTCCTCAGGGGCTCTAGCCACTGCTGCAAACGCTCAGCCAGTAGCATGAGGGTTTGCCTGTCCATCCTGAAGTGCTTGATCCAGGTGGCATCGTCCCAATGTGTCAATACCCTCTGCCACCACTGATGAGCCCTCGGAACGACCCATGTGTGCCTCTGGATGGGCATGCAGAGCTAGGTACCTGCAGCCCTCTCCCAGGCACCCCTGGACAGCAGGGCCCTGCTGCCAGCTGGAAGGTTGTGTGCCCCGAGCACTGGCGCACTGGAGGCCATTCTGAGATGCCGTGCCGTCCCCAGGGCTATGAGTCGCCCGGCCCTTCTGGTGATGTGACGGGTGTGTGCCACCAACCTGGCCATGTACCGCTGGTCCGCCCGAGTTCGGTCATGTTCGTCTATGATGACCCCCACAAGTGCCACGTGCTCCCAGTACCACTCAGTAACCGCCTGGAGCAAGGACAGGCGAGTGGCAAGCTGCGTGCGATCCATCCCAGCGGTTGTGGCTGCTCTGTTGGTTCGGGCCGTGGCTGGGATAAACCTGATCGCCACCGCCCCTGTCCATGCACCTGTGCCTAATATACGTAACACTCCACACCCTTCCCCCCCACCCCCCGGGCCATTGGGTGCACCCAAGTGGCCGCACAGCCCCTTTCCAAAGGGCTATCGGTCCTTTTGCTCTGTCCCCTGCATGGGGGAACCACCGCTTTCAGTGTCGAGGGGGTGGGGGTTCTCTTTGTTGCTGGTGAGAACCGCCGGTATCGTATGCGGGTCGCCATTTGGGGTGCCCTGTCCTGCCTCCCACCCGCTCCCACCCCCCGGGAATGGGGTGTATGTTCCCGGTCCTCCGGGTCTCCACGTGCGTGCCCTTAATGGCGTTCCTTTATTATCTGGCAGGTGTGTATGTGTGGGGCTGCCCGGCTTTGAATGCCGGCAGCTGTGCGATGTCCACTCCCTTCGCCTCACTCCACAGCGGCCCCATTGTTCCCTTCCTGCCGTTATCTGTCGGCCTTGACGGCCCCTGTCTGCCTGTGCAGCCCCCCTGCCCTGCATCCCATATTGCCCCTACGGCTGCTGCGGCACAGACCCTCCGTGATCTGAACCATGGCAGCAGCATCTCAGCCAGAGGTCCCGCTCGGCATCTCTGTCAAGACCTGGACCACCCGTGAGAGCATGGTCCTTTGCGATCTGTGGCATGCGTCCATCTTTCAGCACTGCCTTCGCTCCTCACCCACCTGGTAGGATGCCTATCATTGCTTGAGTTTTGGAATGCTTCGCTTCGGCTATGTTGTGACTGCTGATGAATGCCACGTGCATTGTGAGGAGCTGGGGCTCAGCCCCTTTCCTGAGGGATGCCTACCGTCCACTCTGGAGGGGGCCTTGCGGCGTGGAGCCCTGCTGAGACAGCCTCCGCCCTGTGTGTGTGTGTGCCTTCCCGGGATATGCGACCTGCCTGGATGAGAGTGGCCCAGCCGTGTCCTACTTCATCAGCGTGCAGGGTGCATGTGGGTATTCACACTCCTGTGGGGCTGCCTACTACCGTCTGCTGGAGCTGTCCCACCTGCCCTGGCCTCCAGCTGCTGATTATGGCATGCCCTCCCCCCCCTTCGGCCCGGAGCTGGCGGCCCTGTGGGAGGTTTGCAGCCGCTCTGATGTGCAACTCGGTATGAGCTGTGCGGATCCCTTCAAGGCCTTCTACCTGATCTGCTTCCACATGGCTGCCCGGGGCTTCTGTCGGGGTCTGTGGCAATGGCCTCGCTATGCGCACCTGCTGTCGTTACAGCCACCTGCATCCGATGGTAGCCCCAGCTACCATCTAGGGAGCAACAGCCACTTCTGACAGCCGGGTGCCTCCTCAGCGAGTTCCTTCCGCATGTGGCCTGGGTGTTCTGGCCACCGCCTTATGTCACCTTGGGACTGATGGATCCCCTGTGACCCGCCTCCGCACGCCTGTTGCCCTCTTGCCTTGGTTCTGCGGCCACCGCTCCAGGACCCTTCGAGTGGCATCCTGTGAACTTGACGCTGGAAGCCCTACGTCTCCATTAGCTGCCTCCCCTACCCTTGCGCCCAGCACTTCTGCACCTGGACTTGTTTCCCATAGTCCGCGGGGCTGGGGATGCTCCCTCGCCTTGGTGGCCCCACCCCCCTCCCTGCTTTGGGCCCGCACCCTCCTTGAGGTGTCCCTGCTCATTTATCCTCACGTTCTCACGCTGTATGCTTTTTTGCTGGCCCATTGCGGCTTGTGCCCACAATAAATGCCTGGTGTGCTTCACTGTGCCTTGTGCTGCCTCCTTACTATTTTGGCTGCTTGAGTCCCCCTTCCCATTGCCTTTGTACCCCTCCCCCTGCTGCTGGTCTGCCCATGCCGGCCCCTGCAGGCCCCCCACCTCCTCCCGTGCACCCTGGCGGTCGGAGGTTTCCCTGTCTGCCTCTGGTGTGTGCCTTCCTCCGCCCCCTTGTTCCGCTCCCCTTTGTAGTGTGGTTGTGCTGCTTCGTGTGTGTGTGTGTGTGTGCGCGCACTTCCGGTTTTGAAGTGCGCCTTCCGTGCGGTCACTATTTGGAAGTGCGCCTTGTGCTGCTTCACCCTCCGGCCGCTCCCTTCGTGTTTCCCTTCACTGGGCGGTGCGCACCACCTTCTGTGGCTTCGTTTGCCCTCCGGTGACCATGTTTGCATTTGCATGACCCCTTTGCATTGTGGGGCTCCCACCATGGGTCTCGCCACCACGTCACTTCTGTTGGGTTCCCCCGGCCCGTGGTCTCTCCTGTTGACCCCGGCCGGTGGTGCCGCCCCCATCACGTCTATTAGGGCCGCGCTCCTCACCACGGCCCGCAGTGCTGCAATTGACACCGGGGTGGGATTCATTGTGGTGAATCTCACCACATCACGTCTGAAATCACCCTCTGTGTGAAAAGGGCCTAAGTGGCTTCAGGACTGAATCCAACAGTGCCTTGCAGTATAGCATCTTCCATCTGGACATTTCAAAGTGTTTGGGGTTTTTTTAATCCATAAGTTTATTCTATCACAAATGCAAATACAATGGAGAAAATATAGTGAACATGGGCCCCTGAGTATAATTATCTCCATTTTAGAGCCAAAGAAACACGTGCAGAGGGTGCAATCCTCACTTCTTTACTACTGGTCAAGGACAGTAGTATAGCTGGGTTTAAAAAATAATTGGATATGTTCTTGGAGAGTAGGTCCATTAACGGCTATTAGCCAAGTAGGTTTAGTGGACGTAACTTCTTACTGTCGGGAGCTGGGAGTGAACAATAGGGAATGGATTTTGACCTGCTGGGTACTTCGCCCAAACAACTGAGTTTGGCCACTGTCAGAGACAGGATGCTGGGCTCGATGGACCATTGGTCTGACCCAGTATGGTGCTGGACTTGTACCTGGGAAGCCAAGTTTCAAATCCTGCCATAGCTATGAACTCACTGGGTGATCTTGGGCAAGTCACAACCTCTCAGCCTCAGTTACCCATCTGTAAAAATGAGAATGTGTATCTGTCTGTCCCTGTGTTCCCCTCACCCGTGTCCATCTTAGATTGTAAGCCCACTGGGCGGGACCCGTCTTCAAAAACCTGTGACTGTAAAGTGCTGCGTATGCCTAGTAGTACTATAGAAATGATAAGTAGTAGTAGTAGTAGTATGGCACTTCTTATTTTGTTTATTTAACAAATTTATATGCCACTCTTCCCACAAGGGCTCAGGGTGGCTCACAACAGTAAAACAATAAAACACTCCCTCCCCTCAAAGTTCCCACCCTCCGCACCGCCCTACCCCTTCTTCTGTTCTTACAGTCAATGGGAGTGGAGCCGCTGACTGCAATGAGGACAGGATTGCATACAGAGTAGTCAAAGCCGGCATTTAAAAAAACTGTCCACTGATCCCATGTTCGCTGTTTTTGGACGTCCAGCTCGGAGCATGATTCTGAAGCCATTGTGTCAGCATGGAAAGCTGGCATCAGCACCAATATAGTTAGTTGCCCAGTGCCACCCAGTGAATGCATGGCTAAGAGGGGATTTGAACCCAGACCTCCTACGTTCAAGCCGAACACCTTATTCGTTAGGCATTACTGGCTCTCAATTGAGCCTACATTTTCAAGCTCTCCACATCCAGATCCTCCTGTCACTTATGGTCACAGTTTGACAAGAGATCAGCACCCACCATGTTGAGCTCTTCTGAAAACCTTACCCTAACCGTAGGTCCAGGGCCCTTCTGAACATTTTAATTTTATTCTATTTTATTTAACAAATTTTGTTACCCTGCCCCTCCTGCTCCAGGCAGCTCGGGGCAGCTTACGTATAAAAACAATAAAACAAGCAAAAGCACAATAACCCACAACCCCCGCCCCCCCAAACCCTATCTCCCCTGCCAAACACCTGGCGGAACAGCCAGGTCTTAGTCATATGCTGGAAGGAAGGGAGGTCCGGGGCCATCCGGGCCTCCGCTGGGAGAAAATTCCACAGGCAAGGTGTGGCCACCGAGAACACCCTCTCCATAGTGGCCCCCTAGGCCACACGGGGGACCTCAAGGAGGGCGCTCCCAGCTGACCACACAGGGGCCACTGCAGAGCACGAAGAGTGAGGCTATCCCATAGGTTAGTCAGACCAAGGCCGTGTAGGACTTTATAGGTCAACACCAACACCTTGAATCGGGCCTGGAAGACTATAGGCAGCCAGTGCACCGACGTAATGTGCTCATGGTGACCCGACCCCGTAAGCAAACAGGCCGCCGCATTCTGCACTAGCTGCAGTCTCCGGACCGTCACCATGGGTAGCCCCACATAAAGCACGTTACAATAGTCCAATCTCGAGGTAATGAAAGCATGGATGATGGCGGTCAGGTCGCTATCTGAAACATGGCTGAAGCCGATGCATCAGATGTAATTGGCGAAACACACTCCTCGCCACTGACCCCACCTGGAGATCTATGCAGAGCTGCGGATCAAGGAGCATGCCCAGACTGCGAACTTGGGGAACCAGCAGAGGGTGAACCCAGTCAATGAAGGGGGCCGCCATATCCGCCACCTTACCCACCAACGTTACCTCCGTCTTGTCAGGATTCAACTTCAGTCGGCTCGCCCTCATCCAGTCCCCCACAGCTGCCAGACACCGGGTAAGCACTGAGACTGACGGGTCTGGGTCGCATGAAAAAGAGAGGTAGAGAGTGTCATCAGCATATTAATGACACCACACCCCATATCATCTCACGACCACCTCCCCGAGCAGCTGCATATACATGTTTTCAAGGGGTAAATACCAGTAGCTCCTAATGTCTGTAAAGCCAGACCCAAGATGTCTCATGCTGGATTCCCAAAATTGGGAACCCTCAAAACAGCAGAGGTCACCTTGGAAAGTGTTGCCTTGATGCTTTGTGCAAGATCACTCAGCATGGGATTGGGTCCAAATGGTGGTTAGTGCGTTCCTTTTCTCTAGTGCACACAAGGCAACTATTACTAAATCAGTGGCAGATCTGGAAATTTTAATATACGGGTTTGATTATGTAAGCAGCACTATATTATTAAGCATACTCTATTAAAAAGGAACAGCCTCATCCTCAAAGCACTCTGTCAGCACAAGCCTCATTGAAGTAAATGGGGTTTTCAGAAGCACAACACAAAATCTTATTTCTTACTTGTGTTTTTAAGACCTGACCTGATAAGTCCTCCATGTTCCAAAATTTTCTGTATATGGGAATGACAGACTCAAGACCCTGGTTTTGTTCTTTATTTTTTTTTAAAGCATGTATGGTTAAATGGGTGGGGAATCTCTGGCATGGGGGCCAAATGCAGCCCATGGGTACTTTTTATTCAGCCCCTTTCCAGTTTCTGGATCTGGCCTTTGGATCCAGTTCCTGGCCCCAAACACCGGAAGAGTGAGCTCAGGGGAAGGGAGCTGAGCAGGGTTAGCAATTTCCCAGGAAAAACTAGTTCTGGACAGGACACTGTCCAAAATACCAGTTTCCTACTGAAAAATAGTTCACAGTTTGGTAATAGTTCTGCAGTAATATGGTCTGTTTAGATTCTATGAAAGGAAATAAGCAACAACAACAACAAAAAGCCTTACTCTGAACCTTAACCTTCACAATATGTCTTGGCCACCTTGAACAGAAATTAAGTTTCTGGATCTGGGAATATTGTTAAGCAATGAAATTTACATGTCTGTTTAACAAACAAACAAACAAAATAACCATCAAGAGGAAAAAAGGGCACTCAAGGAAGACAAGGCCATTGCAGAAAAACTAGATGAATTATTTGCATCAGTCT
Source organism: Sphenodon punctatus (assembly GCA_003113815.1). Classification (NCBI taxonomy): domain Eukaryota; kingdom Metazoa; phylum Chordata; class Lepidosauria; order Sphenodontia; family Sphenodontidae; genus Sphenodon; species Sphenodon punctatus. The sequence continues at coordinate 7,441,831 of QEPC01001423.1, read as the reverse complement.
TCGTTTCTCCATAGGAGAGGCTCAATAGGTTAGGGCTCTTCAACTTAGAGAAGAGGTGACTAAGGGTGAAAACAGACATGACGCTAACCACACTTTAACCACCCTTGGTGGTTATTTATGCATGTTTCAGGGCTGTATTGGTGCCCTATGCAGCCCTGAAACATGCATAAATGACCACCAAGGGTGATTAAAGGATGGTTAGCGTCATGTCTCTTTTCACCCTAAGAGGAGGTTGAGGGTGGATAGGATACAAGGCCCTGATCAAAGGTACACACATGCACAGACCAAACCTACCCCCTGCATGCATGCACACAGTGTGTAAGCACATAGTGTCCCTGGCAAAGCCCCCCGATTCTTGGGGTAGGTTTGTCCATGTGCGTGCGTACCTTTGATAAGGGCCTTGTTGGATCAGAGCCCAAGTTTATAAAATCATGAGTGGTGTGGAACAAGTAAAGAGGGAACTGTTATTTACCCTCTCAAATAATATTAGAACTACAGGGGCATTCTATGAAACTAACTGGCAAGATTTAAAACAAATAAAAGTAGGGTTGAAAAGGCAGTCAGTTGACCTCTCAATTGACTGCTTATTATTTGACTGAGGTCAAATATTGTCAAATAAGCATGGCTTAGCGTAAGCAGCTCCCTGCTTTTTGTACTACATCCTGCTCAAAGACTTGTTTACTGCATATGCAAAAAAAAATATCTAAATTTGGCAACTAAGGAAACCAAATTCTGTAAGTTCACTGCAAACAAAAGAAATTTGCATAATTATAAATTTGCATATATACATTTGCTTTTTAGGATATAGTGGTCAAGATCAAAGAGCCCCCTCACACTCCCATGCAAAAAATAAACAAACCAACAATCTCCTCTCCCCCAAACTCACCTCAAACCTCAGCAGCCAACATGCCTCAAACTAAAAGATTACACCCCACCCCCAACACAGACCACTCTTCAAAATAACTCAAGCACACCAGCAGCAACCACAAAATAAAAGGGGGCGGGAAGCCAAGGAGAACTGTTCAGTCCTGAATATGATTCACATTTATACCAACCTAACATTGTTGAAAGTTATAATAATTCATTGTAATTTTTTTAATTTAATTTTGTTTCACAGTAATAGTTAACTAACTTTTATGTAATTAGAATATGTATCTAACTTATAGAAGACTAAAAGTCTACTGGTTATTGTTCTAACAAATTCACGCTTTAAAATACTTGACAATTTTTGGTAATACTTGACCAGTCAAGTGACAAAATATTTTTGAACTGGTGAAATACTCAACCCTAAATAAAGGGAAGAATATAAGAACATTATTAATTATTTATTATTATTATTATTATTATTATTAAGGCACCATGGTGTTGCACACTCCATTATAAACCATGAACATTCTATTCCTTATAAAATGGAGATTTTATTTATTATTTATATAGTGCCAGCAATGTACATGGCGCTGCACGACAATAGTTCTAGACAGGTCCCTACCCCAAGAGGTTTTCAATCTAAGAGAAACAAGGGAGTGGGGAGACAAGGGAAAGGTGAACATCAGGAGAGACAAGGATATACTCATGAGGTTGAGAAGTTGCAGGTGCACGTGCTTAACACAGTTACAGGGAACTAACTTAAAGGGGGCATGACAGCCCCTTTCTTCCACCTGCTCCAGGACAAACTCCGGAGATGACAAATTCAGACAGGATTTTACCCCTGCTCTCCAAAGTCTAACACCTTATCTGCTACGGTTACACCTGCTCTCAAATCTGGCCCAGCTTCCCACCCCCAATTCAGCAGGGTGGCTCTTGATTTATGTTAGGGTGTCAGGCCCTGGAGCCTGAGGAGATGGAGGGGCAGATACACCAGGAGGAGACCGGCCTCGAGACCCCAGGCAGCGCCGGAGGGCTCGCCACCAGCCTCCACACCTACACACCCCCTCATACCTCCGGAAACCTCGGCAGCGGTCGAGCCCCACAAACCCCGCCCCGCGGCAGCAACGGGGCCCCACCAAGCAAACCAGGAAGGAGCGGCACCGAAACAGTTGGCCACGCCCCCGGCCTCGTCGCAATGCCACACTCCCGAAGAGACAGGGCCGGCCTCGCCCCGCACAGCGGCACGTCCTTCGGCCACGCCCCCACGGCCGCCGCCCCGACGCTCAGCGCACTTACGTCAGAAGCACGCTGCAATTCTGCTGATAAGGGAGGGCGAGACACAGCTCCCTTGCTGGTGAACAGAGCTTGCCCTGTGAGACCGGCCCCTGGAGTAGCTGCCGAGTGAACGTCCTGACTACCTGACCCTGAGAGAGAGAACGAACGAAGAGCGAGTGGGAGAGTGTGTGAGAGAGTGTCAGAGGGAGAGAGTGAGAGCCTGAGAGCAAGCGTGAGTCCTGTGTGTCCTTCCCTGATTCACACGGTGTCCGGGGGGGTTCTAGCGTGTGTGTCCTGTCCCGGTTCGCCCCCTCCTGGTCTCGTGCACGGGTTCCCCACTCACCCTCAACCCCGTACCTATAGCCCTGGGCCCTGTGTGCCTGAACCTGACAGCCCCTTACGGTCCTCCCCGGTTGGGAGTCGGCAAAGCCTACACCCCTATGATGACTTAGGTGGGGAACGGCTAGTCCTTCCGCAACCACCCTATAAGATCCTGAGGGGCACCTTTTTCAGGCACTGCTGCTCCCTCGTGGGGATCGCCCTCGGGCAAGGTTGCGGGTGTGGTGACGCCCGTATTCCCCTACCCCATGCGGATTTCCCGTCCACCCCTCACCGGATTCCCCTTCCCCGTGAGGGTTTTCCGTCCCAACCCTCACAGTTTCACCAGCACCTATTTTTCATGGAGCAACTCCTCAAGGAGGTGCGGGAGTTGGCTCACGCCATGAAGTCCCTAGCAATGGAGGTGAAAGACCTCAAGGAACAACGGGCCCCAGAGGCGGCTCCGGTTTTGGTTTCTCCCCCGCCTCCGCCGCCCCCGAGGGCGGAGGCGGCTGCCGTAGTACTACGGGAACCCAAGGGACCCTCCATCTCTAAATTCACGGGGGAGCGAAGACAGTTTCAAGGGTTCTTAGCCCTGTGTGAACTAAGCTTCAAAACCCACCCGCGAACCTATGACATGGATGTCCGAAAGGTGGCGTTTATTATCGGCCTGCTGGAGGGGCATGCTTTGGCCTGGGATACCCCCTTACTCACTAGTGACAGCCCCTTGTTAGAGGACTATGCAGGGTTTGTTCAGGAGTTTAAATTTCTGTATGACTACCCCCACCGGGTCCAAGATGCAGAAACAACCAATACGACCTTGAAGCAAGGAAGGGGCCCCCTGCTGGACTATGTGACCAAATTCCAGCAGGTGGCAGTAGACCTGAGTTGGCCCGACAACGTTCTTCGCGTAATGTTCAAACACAGCCTGAGCGAAGAGATTAAGGATCAGCTGGCGTTTATCGCCCTCCCGAAGACCTGGGGGGAATTAGTCACCCTAGCCTTACAAATCGAAGAGCGCCTGAGTGAGCGCCGGCGTGAACGTCGAAACGACCCCTCTCGAGGGCCGCCGCTCCGACCCATAACCCTGGGAGCCGGTCAAGTGGAACCGGCCCACAATGATGAAGGAGAGCCGATGCAAATTGGAGCATCCCGAGGGCCCCTGACAACCGCCAAGAGGGATCGTCGACGCATCTCTCGATTATGCTACTACTGTGGGGACCCCTCACATTTTGCCCAGAATTGCCCCCTGGCTCCCAAAAACCGCCGAGGGGCGGGAAAAGTACAGGCTCGAGAGATGTAGGGGGTCACTCGAGCCATCTCTCTGCACCCCTGAAGTTGCTAAGTCCCCACCTCCGCGTACCGGTGATGTTAAGCCTCAGCTCCAATCGAACGCTAGTGGCCTGGGGGTTGGTGGATTCCGGAGCTTCGGGGAACTTCGTGGATGAAGGGTACCTGCACCACAACCGCATTCCGCACCAACGCCGGGTACCGGCAGAGATCATACATTCCATTGATGGGTCCCGTCTGGTGTCGGGGCCGATCACCCGGCAAACCCCACTATTGTCGCTGATGTTGCAGGGGCAGTCCCGACCGTTGCGGTTTGATGTGGTCTGCACCCCTATTTTTCCCATTGTTCTGGGAATTCCCTGGCTCGAACAATGGAACCCGGTGATCGATTGGAAGAACCACACTTTTCAGGTCAACTCGCCGCAGGAGAGCCAGAGCTCGGCGTCCCTGGCTCCCCTGGCAGTATGCACTACCCAGCCAGGATCCCGACACCCGGGGTTGCCCCAGGAATATCAGGCATATGCCCCCCTATTTGATGAACAAGAAGCCACGGTATTGCCCCCATCACGCCCCTATGACTGCCCCACTGAGCTGCTTCCGGGGATGCAACCCCCCTATGGGCGGATCTATGCTCTCTCCGGGCCCGAGCTGCGAACGTTGAAACGCTATATTGACGAGAACTTACAGAAAGGGTTCATCCGTCCCTCCACATCCCCGGTGGGGGCACCGCTCTTTTTTGTGCCTAAAGGGAACTAAATGCGATCACCGTAAAGAATCGATACCCCCTCCCCTTAATTCCCGAATTGCTCAACCGACTGCAGGGAGCCTGCATCTTCTCTAAATTGGATCTCTGTGGAGCGTACAACCTCGTCCGGGTTTGTGCCGGCGACGAATGGAAAACCGTGTTTCGTACGAGGTACGGGCACTTTGAATATCGGGTGATGCCGTTCGGTCTTGCTAATGCCCCGGCTACGTTCCAGCACTTCATCAATGACATCCTGCGAGAAGTGTTGGACGTCTACGTCATCGCTTACCTGGATGACATCTTAATCTACTCCCGGACAGAGCAGGAACACATCGCCCATGTTAGGATTGTATTAACCAAGCTGCAGCAACACCACCTTTTTTGCAAGCTTTCCAAATGTGCCTTCCACACGACTTTGGTCACCTTCTTGGGGTTTATCATATCACCCGAAGGGCTGCAGATGGATGGATCAAAGGTACAAGCTATCCTAAACTGGATACCACCCCCCTCAGTCAAGGCGTTGCAACGCTTCTTAGGCACAACCAATTACTATCGGCAATACATCCCTTGCTATGCCGCCGTCACCAAACCCTTGACTATGCTGCTACGCAAAGGGGTACCCTACAGTTGGACGCCCAAACACCAAGAGGCCTTTGAGGTACTAAAACAGGCATTCACGCAAGCCCCCTTGTTACAATACCCCGACTTTGACAAGGCCTTTGTGGTGGAGACGGACGCCTCCAATAGTGCTATTGGAGCCATCCTGCTCCAAGAGGGACCCCAGCAGGGGACATTATTGCCCTGTGCCTATTACTCCCGACAACTGACCAGTGCCGAGAGCAACTATACGATTCTGGATCGTGAACTTTTGGCCATCAAGGCGGCTTTTGCTACGTGGAGGCACTATTTGGAGGGAGCCAAACAACCAGTAATGGTAATTACGGACCACCGAAACCTCGTGTACTTACAAACGGTGAAGATAGTCAATGCGAGACATGGGCGTTGGGCATTGTTCTTCTCACGTTTTAACTTCCAGATCCACTACCGTCCAGGAAAACAAAACTTCCTCGCCGATGCCCTCTCCCGATCCACCAAAGAAGAAAGCTTCCTAGAGAACCGAGGGGAACCTATTCTGAAACCCTATGCGATGGGGACTGCATGCTTATCCCCCACGGACTTACGGCGCCTGGCAATACCGGACCAACAACTGGTGCAGACCCGAGCCATCCCATGGCAAGGGGGGCTGTACCGGTACCACGGCAAGATAGTGGTCCCCCAGAAAGCACGCCGCCGTGCCTTATGGAGTCACCATGATGCCCCCTTAGCAGGGCACCCTGGGGTAAAACGGACCTACGAATTGTTAAGCCGCCGGTTCTGGTGGCCCGCCATGAAGACCGACACTGCGCGATATGTTAAAGCCTGTGACCTCTGCGCCAAGACTAAAGTCCCCCGAAGGAAACCTCTCGGACTACTACATTTAGCCCCCTCGCCCCAGGGGCCTTGGCAGCGCATCGGCATGGACTTCATAGTGGATCTCCCTTCCTCCTAGTGGCACACTACCGTGTTGGTGGTTATCGACCACTTCACCAAGTTGGCCCACTTTGTCACATGTCGTGGCCTGCCCACGGCCAAACAAACGGCCGTGCTGCTGTTACAGAATATTATTAAACTCCATGGTATTCCTATTGACATTGTATCCGATCGAGGGACCCAATTTACCTCGCGACTCTGGAAAGCCCTGCTGGCCGCCCTACAGATCAAGTTGAACCTCACCTCGGCACATCACCCCCAGGCCAACGGGCAAGTGGAGCGTACCAACCAAACGCTGGAACAGTATCTGCACTGTTACGTCGACCATCTCCAGGACAACTGGTACGACTTGCTCCCCCTGGCGGAGTTCGTATATAATAATACCATGAACGCTTCTCTCGGATCCTCCCCCTTTTTTATCACCTATGGGTTCCACCCTTGTATCTGCACGCCTGATCTCGACGTTCTCCAGGTTCCAGCCACGGGGGCGTTGGTGGCCCAAATCCGTCAAGCCCAAGCAGCGGCCCAAATCCTCCTCCAATGAGCACGGCAGCGCTACAAGACCTTCGCCGACCGGCACAGGAAGCAAGCCCCACACTTCAAGGTGGGGGACCTCGTCTGGGTCGATCGACGACACTATCCGTCCATCCAGCCGTCACCGAAACTGGACTATAGATATATGGGGCCCTTCCCCATTAGTCGTCAGGTGAACGAGGTAGCGTACACAGTGACCTTGCCCGCTCACTACCATATTCATCCAACCTTTCACGTCTCCCTGCTTAAAGCCACTGGGGGGCACGCGGCCCCACCTGCACCTGGTCCCATCTCGCTCCCGGATAACAAAGCCCCGGAGTATGAAGTTCAGGCCATCCTTGATGCCCGCCGCCATCGGGGAAGGCTGCAATACCTAATTAAATGGAAGGGATACGGTGCCTCCAAGAACACCTGGCAACCAGCCCCGAACGTCCATGCCCCCCTTCTCATCCGTCGATTCCATGCTCGCCACCCGGGCAAGCCGGGGCCCGTCCCCTGGCCACGGCCTGGACCGGGGGGTGCTGTCAGGCCCTGGGGCCTGAGGAGATGGAGGGGCAGATACACCAGGAGGAGACCGGCCTCGAGACCCCAGGCAGCGCCGGAGGGCTCGCCACCAGCCTCCGCACCTACGCACCACCTCATACCTCCGGAAACCTCGGCAGCGGCCGAGCCCCACAAACCACGCCCTGCGGCAGCAACGGGGCCCCACCAAGCAAACCAGGAAGGAGCGGCGCCGAAACAGTTGGCCACGCCCCCGGCCTCGCTGCAACGCCACGCTCCCGAAGAGACAGGGCCGGCCTCACCCCGCATGGCGGCACGTCCTTCGGCCACGCCCCCACGGCCGCCGCCCCGACGCTCAGCGCGCTTACGTCAGAAGCACGCTGCAACTCTGCTGATAAGGGAGGGCGAGACAAAGCTCCCTTGCTGGTGAACAGAGCTTGCCCTGTGAGACCGGCCCCTGGAGTAGCTGCTGAGTGAACGTCCTGACTACCTGACCCTGAGAGAGAGAACGAACTGAGAGCGAGTGGGAGAGTGTGTGCGAGAGTGCCAGAGGGAGAGAGTGAGAGCCTGAGAGCAAGCGTGAGTCCTGTGTGTCCTTCCCTGATTCACACGGTGTCCGGGGGGGTTCTAGCGTGTGTCCTGTCCTGGTTCGCCCCCTCCTGGTCTCGTGCACGGGTTCCCCACTCACCCTCAACCCCGTACCTATAGCCCTGGGCCCTGTGTGCCTGAACTTGACAGCCCCTTACGGTCCTCCCCGGTTGGGAGTCGGCAAAGCCTACACCCCTATGATGACTTAGGTGGGGAACGGCTAGTCCTTCCGCAACCACCCTATAAGATCCTGAAGGGCACCTTTTTCAGGCACTGCTGCTCCCTCGTGGGGATCGCCCTCGGGCAAGGTTGCGGGTGTGGTGACGCCCGTATTCCCCTACCCCGTGAGGATTTCCCGTCCACCCCTCACCGGATTCCCCTTCCCCGTGAGGGTTTTCCGTTCCAACCCTCACATAGGGTCTATGGGGTCCCACCCTTCCCTAGTCATGAGGGATGCTCCTCCAGGGCATTAGTCAAGACAGCAGCAGTCAGGGGTTGTGGGGAGAACTTACCAACTGAAGCCTCCTCTGCGTCGTACGTCGAGAATCCATTTCATCTCCTCACTCAGCTCTGCAAGTCCAAGTGCATGCTCTCTCCATCTAAAAAGGAAAAACGGAATAAACTGACAAAAAACTGATTAAACTGATAATAATGTACAATTAATTTGTGGAACTTGTTGCCAGAGGATGTTGTGAAGGCCAATAACATAACTAGGTTTAAGAAAGGATTGGAGAGGAGACATTGGTCAGGAGATATAACTTCTGTCAGGAGCTGGGAGTACATAGGGAATGGGTCATTCCATTTTTATGATCTGTTGTGCACTTCTGTGAAATGATCAAAGATAGGTGCTTTTCAAACAGGCGCCCCTCCCCCCACGTGTGCAGATGGGGGGGCACCCATAGAAATGCCGCGGGTCACTGCCGGTGGTGGTGGGGTGCCCGTGGGAACACCGCTGGTGGTGGGTGCGTGTGTGCTCCACCCATCTCCCCTGCATGGAACAACTAGTGCCAATGCCGGTTGCTCCGTGCATGGAGATGGGTGGAGGTGGGTGGAGGGTGTGAGGCTGTGAGAATGGCCTCCACCTGCTGTCACAGTCAGCACAAGCCCATCCCCCCACCCACCATGGCCCATTTGAAAAGGGCCCTAGTCACTGTTGGAGACAGGATACTGGTCTGGATAGATCATTGGTCTACCTAGTAAGGCACTTATGTTCTTCTGGTTGCTTGATGCTTCAAGCCTAGAACTCTGTATTGTTGCTGTTTTTCATATAATCTAATTTTTGATTTTGGTTTATATAATAAGAACTTGAACATCTTATATAAATTCTTTCAAAAATAGCACCCTTCTCTCCCCTTCCCCACCTCCTCTGTTACATGATATACAGTCATTGTACTTTGCTCAAATCTTCAGTTCTGACTCCTACTTGCCTGAGAAAGGATCCTGTGAGGTCCAAAAGCTTGCACATTTCCACCAACAATAGTTGATCTAATAAAAGAGATCATTCAAACTACTTTGTCTCTACCTTCAAAAACAGTAAAATGCCAAAACAAAATGTTGCATGGGCATTAAAAAGTTAAGTATTAAATTACATATATTATTATCCATTGAATTTACCTTTTTATTTTTATCTACTGCCTTAGGTAATCACAATTTGAAAATGTAACTAAAATTTAACTATGTGCAATCCATTGCAATCTGCTGTGAATCAATGAAACAGTTTTCATAACAGAAAATATTAATGCCTTAAAGTAGGACTAATTAGTTTTTCCTGAGGTTGGAAAACTAGTTTCCTTCCCAGGTAGAAGGTAAAAACTGCCCTCAGTAGATACCATGCCAACCCTAGAGCAGAGATACTACTACTACTTATCATTTCTATAGTGCTACTAGTCATACACAGCACTGTCCAGATACACACAACACGAAGACAATCCCTGCTCCATGAAGGGGATTACAATCTAATTAAGACACATAGACATATGCCATTTCTATATGGGCACGGCTGGGGGGCGGGTCCATGTGCACTGCGTGGCGTGCACACGTACTTCTGGTGATGGGGCGGGCATCAGACAGGCCAGGTGTGTGATGAGTGTCTGCCCCTTCCCACGCACCGCCCGCCCATGCCTCTGCACAGAGCATCATACATACATAGTTTATTCTGGCTATTCACCATTAAAAGTGTCAATTGTACAGTAAATATACCAATTATAGGTTACAAAGCCATAGCTCAATTCAGGAACATTAACAATCTATATCCTCTGGTAAAAGAGTAAGCCTTTTCTGCTGGGCTAACAAAAAATATAATGCTACAGCTTTCATAACACTTGGATCTCACGGGGACAATAGAGCAATGATCCTCTCCAACTCAAGTAGAAAGGGTTGCCCTTCTAAAATTGGAGTAATCCATGCAGTACATAAGTCCTTGTAATGAGGGCACACAAACAAAGTATGGTACAGAGCATCTCTGTTTTTCTCCGATCCTCAGTGCATGGGCATGAGTGAGTGGGACATGCGTCACAGGAGCACGCACCACCCCACTCCTCCCCACCTTCAGGCAGATGCCCAGGTGGGTGGGGGATGGATGGATGGACCTCCATGGGTGCGTCCCATGTAAAAATGGCCATAGACAACTACAAATAAGAGTCTTCCTATAAATAATGGACTACAGGATGCAAATATTCAGTAAGTTTATTTATTTCAGTTATTCAGACATGGATTGGGCCTGGGTTCATGATTTTTAAACAATCGTGAAGATGTGGGCCTTTTAAGGATGGGCGAACGCAGTTCGGAAGTTCGGAGTTCGGACCGAACTCGACCAGTTCGGTCGACCAAACCAAACTTTGGAACTGAACTTGATTTTCGAACTGAACTGAATTTCTGAACTCGGTTCTATTTGCCCATCCCTATAAGACAATAATCCATTTAGTTCAATGGGTTCAGAAGTTCGGGCTCTGTTCGGAAGTTCGGACCGAACTCAAATAGTTCGGTCGACCAAACCGAACTTCCGAACCGAACTCGATTTTCAAACCGAACCAAATTTCCGAACTCGGTTCTGTTCACCCATCCCTAGGGCCTTTAGGCAGGACTTAAACATGGATAGAGAGGCAGCCTGACACACCACTTCAGGAAGTTTGTTCTGAGCATATGGTGCAGCAAGGTGGAAAGCACGGAGCTGGGAATTGGCGATGGAGGAGAAAGGCACAGATAAGAGCATCTTGCATGATGAACAGAGGTCAACAGTAGAGGGAGATAAGAGAGGAGAGGCATTGAGGAGTTGCAGAGTAAAGACACTTGTAGATGAGTAGGAGAAGCTTGAACTGTACGTGGAAGCAGATGGGGAGCCACTGCAGTGACTTGAGGAGAGGGGTTACATGGTCGTTAACAGCATGCAAGGAAGGAGAGTCTTGCAGCTGAATGTTGAACAGACTGTAGTGGAGATAAGTGGCTCAGTGGTAGACCTGTGAGAAGCAGGTTGCAGTAGTCTAAGCGAGATGTGATGAGGGAATAGATTAGGGTTTTAGTAGTGTGTTCAGACAGGAAGGAACAGATTCTGGTGATATTATAAAAAACAACAAGTTTTAGCAGTGTTTTGGATGTGAGCAGAGGAGAGAGGAGTTAAGGATGACTCCAAGGTTGTGGGCTGAGGGGACCGGGAGGATGACAGTGTTCACAATAGAAATGGAGAGAGGTGGGAGGGGAGAAGTGGGTTTAGGAGGAAAGATAAGAACTTCTGTCTTGGCCATATTATGTTTAAGGTGGTGGTGAGACATCCAGACAGTGATGTCAGATAGGCAGGCTGAAATCTGGAATTGGATTCTGGGTGAGAGTTCTGGTCCTGAGAGGTAGATCTGAGAATCATCAGCATGTCAAAAAGATGAGGACAGGGGGGCGCCAGTAGGCATGAGTGGAGGACAGCTGTGCTGGGTTGTATCTCCTGAGGGGCCCACACCTAATCTCCCTCCAAAACCCTTCAAAAACCTGTTTTCATGCTTGAAAGGGGTAGCAGATGAGATCTGAACTCCGGAGGAGTCAGCGGGTAAAAAAAAAAGAGTGAATCTGCCTGATAAAGGTAATATTGACAGGGCCCCTTTCAGGCCTTGCACAGAGGAGATCCCTGCTCAGGTTACCAAAATGGCAGCACAGGCAGGAGAAACTGAAGTGGCTGAGATGAAGGCCAGTATAGCTAATATTGAGGCGTTCATGAAGGACATCAAAGCGGGACTTAAAGAAGCCCGTAATGACAGCCTGCTACTGCAGGAGTGTGTTAAAAAGCTGGAGGCTTCTTATGAAGCAGCAGACAGGAAAATAAATTGCACCTCCCGCAAGGTGAATGCATTTGAGGAGTGGGTGAGCTCTGTAGAGGGCCGGGACTTGACATGGGATAATAGCATAGCTGTGCTAGAAAAAAAAGTCTTGGCACTGAACGAAAAAACTGAGGACCTAGAAAATTGAGGGAGGAATAATCTTAGGATTAATGGTGTGCCAGAAGGCGCAGAAGAGGAGGGGGATCCTGCGCTCCTCAAACAGTTTTTACTTCAGATCTTCCCTGAAAAACCTGGACTGAGCAAAGCAGAGATTGAGCGCGCTCACAAGGCACTGAGACCAAAGCCTGGGGATATTGAAACCCCCCAGATCTATCATTGTTAAATTTCTGCATTACACTGACAAGGAGGGTATCTTTAAAGAGGCACGTAAACTGAGGGAATCTGAATTTCTCTGGCAAAAGAATAAAAATCTCCCCAGATATGTCTGCTGAAAACATGACTAAACACAATTTCTGGCATAAATACTTTGAAGCATTTCACAAGGCTGGAATCCATTCCCAGATGAAACACCCGGCTAGGTTTTCTTTCCTGCATGGTGTGTACAGACATATTTTTCACAAAGAAAAAGATCTTGTGCACTACATAGACAGAACCTGCCGCAATTGAAAGAGGCTTTTGGAAGGCAGAGTGGATGTGGTTTGAGGGGGGTCACACTGATTGTCCTGTGACCCTTTGAGATAAGATTTGGTTTGGGGGATGCTGGATTTAATCCTGCTGGTCTGGCCTTTTCAAGCTAGGTCGCAGCCTGATAAAAAGTTGTTTATATTTCTTATACCAGCAGGTGGCAGCACAGGACACAAACAACAAACAGGGATAAGAGGGAGAGGGGGGTAACCCAATTTATTAACAAAATATAAAAGGTACAAAAACTACAACATCTGGTTGATTACCTAACAGTATGAACAAAACACTTCTATTATATAAAAAAATGCACAATATGCATGTACAAGTTGGCCCCATATGCACTGACCAATCTCCTATATAATATTAAAAATATTAAAAATGCAAATACAATGAAACCCAAATGCGTTTTGGGGGATGACCCCCTTTTTCAGTGGAAACGTATCTGTAACAACATTGATATGTTGACTGTGAAACATATAGCACAGGACATCCAGATTCATCCACTAACAGTTCTAAAGGAGATATACTATAGTTGCTATTATTACCCTGTTAAGGATTGTGTTAGATTACCTGTTCGTGTTCTTGGGCTGGGTTGAAATTTGGTCTCTCAGACTGAGGAATATATTATTCTTAAAAATATGTCAAAGATTCTAGTTGCAGAAATGATAGACTATTATGGGATCTAAAATTTTTAATTTAAATACATGCAGAGATGACCAGCCTCTTCAATATGGAGAACTTGTTAATTCAATAAGGTACAGAGATGAGAGTCCCCCTAGGCTAGACAGCACTTTTATTAATTTAAATTGATGTAGAGATGAAGGACCACAGAAGACACTGGTAGTTCGTTAATTTAACCATCTCTACTTGTAGTAGAGATGAAGGTCCACTAAAAAATACAAGTGCTTTTCTTATTTTAAACTTATGCAGAGATGAAGGACAGGCCCGCATCATCAACAAGTGTTTTTCTTATTTTAAAATTAAGCAGAAATGAAGGCTAATATAATACACTTACAGTTTGTTAATTTAACCTGAGGTAGAGATGAATGTCCACTAAAACAGATATTTTTCTTATTTTAAATCTATGTGGAGATGATTGGTCCTATAATGTGACTTATAGTTTGTTAATTTAACTCTATGCAGAGATGACCTGCCTCAAATGGGGTATGGATTTATTGATTTAAATGTATGCAGAGATGTCTTCAATTATAGGTCAGATGGTTAGCTCATTTACATTAATTGTAGAGATACTGCTGGGAGTTACCTGACACTAGTTGAATATACTGAGCTAACCCTTTCAGCTTTGCTTTTATGAGCTTTAAGATGTATTGCTGAAGTTAACTACGTTAGTATATACTTTATAATAATAGGCAGTTAGGTATTACTTCCTTGTCCTATGCAGTAATGTCTTTCAAATGACATTTCGTATGTATTGGAGGGAGATATTTAATAGTAGATAGTAAGATCTATAAGACTGCAATGGGTTCTCATGGGAGCTCAGAGCCTGTATAGTGTAGAGCTACTGGTTTGCTTCCCTCTACATGGTGAGGGGACACTATGGGTGATCCTGGGTGAAAACAGACATGACGCTAACCACCCTTTAACCACCCTTGGTGGTTATTTATGCATGTTGCAGGGCTGTATTGTTGCCCTATGCAGCCCTGCAACATGCATAAATAACCACCAAGGGTGGTTAGCGTCATGTCTGTTTTCACCCAGTGATGTGGTGAATGTCCACCACAGTCAACTTCAGTCAAACGCAGGGGGTGGTGAAAGTGCCGTGCATGTCTGTTTGCTCGCATCCAGATGTTCACCACAGTCAAACGCGGTGGTGAAGCTAACCACGCTTCATGAGGTCGGGGCGGGAGGAGGTCCAGAAGTGTGGTGAATGGTCACCATGGCAGGGGTGAATGAAAAGTAACTTCTGAACTGAAACTCGCAGCCGCAGTGGAAGGAATTGACCCCAGCTGCGCAGTGCATTCTGGGGCTCGAACCGCGGTCCACGTCTCCACTGCATGTCTGTTGTGTTCCCCTGGCCCATGTTCTCTCAGATTGCCCCCGGGCAGTGGTCACAATCCTGTCACTTCTGTTGGGGCCGCATGTGTCACCACAGCCCGCGGTGAATCCATTCACACCAGGGTGGGATTCACTGTGGTGAATTGGAACGCGTCACTTCTGAAATCACCCTATGTAGATTGGGGGTGGGAACAAGGGGGGAGTAGGAGATGGGGGTTAACATTTTGTTTTTATTTTGCCCTTGCGCAGGGGTCTCCGAGGAGACGGGGCAACCCGCTTTGCAAAAATAGAGCTCTGCTGATGTGTGGTTGGTCTCGTGGGAAAGCTTTTTTGTGGACAGGCGGTAGTGATGGGTTTAGCTGGGGAAAGTGTCTTTGGTCCTTATGATGCAACAAGATGGCTGAACTGAGAGTTGGTACAATAAATGTTAGAGACTCAACTGCCCAACAAAGCTTAAGCAAGTTTGGCAATGCAGTAGAAAAAACAGACTTGATAACTTTGCATTACAGGAATCTCACTTATTACAGCAAGATCAAATTAGATTTCAAAATAAGTTTTTCACCCAAGTTTTTTTCTCTTCTGCGAACTGTAAAAAAGCTGGAGTGATATTGGGATTTGCCAATGCAATAAACTTCAAATGTACCAAACAATTAGATGACAAATCTGGCAGGTTCCTTTTGATCTCAGGTCTCATAGGCAACACAGAAATTACTATAGTTTGACTATATGCTCCTAATCAAGACCAATTCTCCTTTTTTCAGGAGATAGTTCCTGTGGTCTCTGTTGAGGCTAAGGGCCATCTTAAAATATTAGGAGACTTCAATATCCCCTTGCATCCAGAAGATAAAATACCCTTAGTTCAGTTATCATCTTCTAATAGAGAGATCGTGAATATGTTTTCATATAACTCTTGGGTAGATGTTTGGAGACTGATGAATCCCACTTCTACAGAATTCTCATTCTGTTCATCCCCTCGCAATACATATTCAAATATTGATCACATTCTGATCGATAAAGAGAATGTAAAAAATTGTAAATCCTGTTGTATGCAGAGCCTAGTGTTTTCTGATCATAGTGCCATTGTTTTTGAGTATGAATTGGCGGGCACAGAAAGAGATAGGGGAAGGAATTGGAAACTTAAGTACTTTCTTAGGAAACAGGAAATCAAAGAAAAAATACAACAAAATATTACAGAATTGTTTAAATTAAAAGATGTTGGAGATATACACCCACAAATATTATGGGAAACTGCAAAAGCATATATCAGGGTAGTGTACATATCGGCTATTTCCTATGCTAGAAAAAGAAAACATCTGGCAGTACAGGAGTTGTTTATGCAACTGCATGCGCTCGAGGACAAGAATAAAAGGTGGCCCTCTCTAGAGCAGAGTTAAAATTCAGGAACTAAGGCGCCAGATCAATGCAGCTGAACTAGAGCCAATTGTTAGAGGAGTTAGGTTTACCAAACACTACTATTATGATAAATCAAATAAATCTGACAGTATTGGCTTGGTTGGTTAAAAAACCTCAGGTGAATTGCTTTTACAACCCGAGCAAAATTGCCTTGTACAATTCTATAAAGAGTTATACTATTCAACTAAACCTGTTGCAAGGGAGATACAAGAATTCCTTCAAGGTCTATCATTGCCGCGGCTCTCCACCAGTCAGAAAGAGATGATCAATAAATTGATCACCTCGGAGGAGGTGGTCAAGGCGATTTCTAGCTTTCAAAAAAATAAAGTTGAGGGGTTGGATGGTTACTGTGCAGAATTCTATCAGTTTTACATTGAATCTTTGGCCCCTCCGTTGACAAAATTGTATAATTCTTTTCTTGATTCAGAAAAAACGCCCCCATTCTTTTATGAAGCCTTGGTTATATTATGCCCTAAGCCAGATAAAGATTTGGAAAACTGTGGGAGTTATCGTCCCATATCACTCTTAAATATCGATCTAAAGATCTTCACTAAAATTCTCACAAGCCAGCTTCAGCGGGTCTGTAAGATTCCGATCCCTCCAGATCAGTCCGGGTTTGTCCCTTCGCGGATGGGAATTGACAACATCAGAAAGGTGGTGGATTTAGTTCATCACATCCAGACTAGTAAAACCCCTGCCATCTTAATCTCATTGGATGCTGATAAAGCATTTGACAGAACCGAACCCACATTTCTATTTAAAACGTTAGAAATAATGGGTATTAATGGTAATCTTCTTTCATGGATAAAAACTTTGTATCTTCATCCTAGAGTCAAACTACTTATTAACAGTGTGGGTTCTGAGGATATTGAATTGAAACGCAGTACTTGACAGGGGTGTCCGCTCTCTCCGCTATTGTTTGATTTAGCAGTGGAACCTCTTGCTATTATCCCCATGTTAAGGGGATCAAAATTGGAGATTCGGACTATAAATTGTCCATGTATGCGGACGATGCCATGTTGACCTTATCTGACCCACTGGAATCAGTACCACAGTTACTAAAATTATTGGATAGGTTTGGTAAGATCTCAGGTTTCAAGGTTAATGTCAACAAATCTCAGGCCTTACTCTTTCACGTCCTCCCGATACAACTCACTAATATTGGAAATATTATCCCCTTCAAACTGACTACTGATAGATTAAAATATTTGGGGGTCCAGATTTCCAAAAATACACAATGTTTGTATAGGGACAACTTTCTCCCCTTACTAACAGAACTTCAAAACAAAATTGTCCTCACATCAAAATGTATCATTATGCTGCTGTGATCAGGGCCATAAAAAAGTGGTATCGGGGGGAAGAGGATCCTAGCTGGATTTGTATTGAAAGAGAAGTGTATGAGATTGACAATTTTAAGCCACTTATAGTTGGTGGCAGCAGGTTGTCATCACCGAAGCCGGCTGGACATCCTTTTATTCTATATGCTTTTCATGTCTGGAAAACCATACAGAGACGTGCTGATATAAATTCAGACAGATTTCCATATACTCTCCTTAAAAATGTGGTCACAGATGTGAGTGACCCTATCCGGAAATTGTTTACCCATATGGAGAGTAAAGGTGTCCAACAGGCCTGGCATCTTTTCTCTAATGGAAACTTCATGGATAAAGATAAATTGGAGGCTAAATTGGGTACCAAAATTGATTTTCTTTTATACGGCAGATTAGTTAGTATGTTTAAGTCCCGGGGTAACAAGGAAACGTACAGTAAACGTGCCTCCGCAATTGAAGTGACATTGTTTGATATGGGGATTGAGAGGAAAATGCTGTCTATCCTATATAGAGAGCTTAAAAAGCTCTATTGTATGGCAGATTATGGCTACATCTCCTGCTGGGAAAATAAATTGCATATGGCTATTGAAAAAAAAGAAAAAAATCATATATGTTTTAATACGTTTAAAAGTTCACAGTCACTTCTGGTAAAAGAGGTGCAATTTAAACTGTCTGCGCTGGTATCTTACACCAATGTCTGTGCATGCTTCTGACCCGTCAGCGTCAAATCTCTGTTGGCCTAGATGCAAGGATGTGGGCTCCATGTTACACTGTTGGTGGAGCTGCGAATGCGTCAGACCTCTATGGATAATAGTATGCCAAATGATGAAGGAGATCTCTGATATCTATTTCCCCTTTAGCCCTTCCATAGCACTTCTGGGAATTTCCCCACACAGTTCCATGTCTAGGAATAGACAAGACTCCTGTAACCAGATTCGGCTAGCTGTTTTACATGTAATTGCCACTCATTGGAAAACATACCGCAAATTAACAAAACAAGACTTACTAGGCCATCTGTGGTATATGATCTCTATGGAGCGGAATGCGGCTGATCTAAATGACAAATTAGAAGAGTTCTACGCGGTGTGGTTGTCGTGTTGGCTTATACTGTCGGCAGCAATCGCTGGTGCTTCCTCGCGGACCACCATTTTATTACAGCAGATTTGATTGAGCTAGATTTGAAGGTATGGCCCCTGCACAAGGTATGGGTTATTCTGGTTGGTTGGGGGGTTTTTTGTTTTTTTTTAATGGTTTCTTTATTTTGCCAAAATTAGGGACTTGGTTACCTGTTAACTTCATTGTTGTTTTTCCAGGGCTGGTACCATGGTACCTAAAACTTGTTATACTGTATAATCTTGTTATCTGTTTGAGTTGCTGTCCAGCTATATGCCAGGATATGGACAGTATTCTTATATCTGTTTATACTTGTTCAGTGATTTTGAGATTGTATGTAACCTTACTTCAACAATAAAGGATAAAAAAAAAATTAAAAAGAAAAAAAAGATGAGGGCATACACACAAGGATAGGGGACAGAGCCATGGCACAGATCTATGTACTGGACCCTCTTCTTCCTTCCCCCACCTTGAGTGCATCACCACCCCCAATGTCTATGTATCCCTTGGAGCTGCTACTAATTTTCAAAGTGGCCCCTGGGAGGGAAAAGGTTCCCCACTCCTGGTTTAAATGTTTTGCTGAATAAGGAACCTAGATACTTAACATTAAAATGTGCATAATTCACAGGGATGCAGAACTTTCTCAGGCACATTCTTACTTGTGGGGACACACATGCCAAAGGTTGTAATCCTCATCCATTAAAAGCCAATGGAGCAACTGATTTCAATGAGGATAGAGCTGTGGGAGTGGACATGAGAGCATGCGCCTTAAGGTTGGGGTTGAATGCATGGCATAGGCATCTTTTCACAGACATCACCCACCCACGAACACCCACAAACACCCATCGGATGGATGGGAGAACGTCCGTGTAAACGTCCATGAGTGGGTGGGTGCATGTGCACATGCACGACCCACCCACCAACACCCATGGAGCGGCCGGGAGGGAGCCAGCACGCTCCGTGGGTGAAGATGGGTGTTCAACACCCGAACGTCCGTGTAAAAAACAAAACACCCACACCCATGGGACAGGACCACAGGACTGCAGTGCGATGGCGCAAGGGGTCACACACGTGCCACCACGCAGACACGCCCACCAGGGGTGATGCTGGACGTCTGGTCAGGAGCCCGTAAAGGAGGGCAGACACATGCCATGGGTGCGCCAGCTCCCACGATGTCCGGGAGGAAAGTCCTAGACAAAACAAAGGAAGCCAGTGCAACGTCACACACACGGGACAAGGCCAGTTGAGCACGGGGACCCAGGAACGCCCAGGGGTGGGGGCCCGGACAGCCGGTCCAGGGGGGGAACGCGGCATGGCTAACCACAGCACACGTTGCCCGGCACAGGGCCGAGGACACACAGCGGCCACGGCACCGTCTGCTGAACCCCAGGCCACCACAGCCACAGGGCACAGACAGAGGAGCAGCAGCAACAGCGAGGTGAGAGC
The DNA here is from genome assembly GCA_003113815.1 of Sphenodon punctatus. Classification (NCBI taxonomy): domain Eukaryota; kingdom Metazoa; phylum Chordata; class Lepidosauria; order Sphenodontia; family Sphenodontidae; genus Sphenodon; species Sphenodon punctatus. The sequence continues at coordinate 7,421,918 of QEPC01001423.1, read as the reverse complement.
AAGGGGACCCCCACCAACCAGGGAAGGGAGGGCTGACCCCCCAGCCCCAAACCCAAGGAAACACAGGGCAGGTGGCAGCGACCTAACCCCCGTCCCCATCCCCCTAGGAGAGCACCCAGACAACAGAGCACCATACCACTGGGGAGATGGGCGAGGAGGGCCCCCTGATAGTCAGGTAAGCAGAAGGTCACCCCAGAGGGGAGAGGGAAGGGGAGGCCCCATGGGGGCGGGGGATGGAGAGTAACCCCCATGTAATACCTCCCACAGGAGACGACGACCACCATAGCCACTGCATCCACTGGGCAGGCTCCAAGACGCCAAGCTGGAGGGCCCCCCACATGCGGGTCCCAAAAGGGGGAGCCCTGGTCCAAGCAGGAGACCAGGGACTTCATACGCATGTGGGGATCTGAAAGGGTCTAGCATGACCTGGTGCGCAGCTACAAGACCAGACAGGTCTATGAAGCCATCACCCAGGAGATGCAACGGCAGGGCCCAAGGTACAACAGGGACATCACCCAGTGCATGCAGCAGACAAAGGACTTGAGGTCCGGGTACAAGTGTATCAAGGACAACAATCTCAAGTCCATCTGTGCCATGCGCATAGCCAAGTTCCAGGAGGAGCTGGACAGGTTCCTCTGCATGGCAGGGACATTGTGGCCTCCCGCACACATGGCAGCGCCTTCGCCAGGGGCAAACAGAGGGCCACCACACAACCCCCCCTACCGGCCCCCCGGAGCAGGAGGGGGAGATGCTGCCCCCGGCAAGGCCAGCCAGGAAGCAGGAGGGGAGGGAGGAGGTGCCCACAGTAACACCACCCTCCGCATGTGCCCATAAAACCCACAGGCTGCCCTGCCACGGGGCTGGGCACGGAGCAAGCGGAGACCCGGGACGGCCCCCAAGAGGCGGAGGAACAGGATCCAGGTACGACCGGCCCAGCGGGCCTGGGGTGGAGGAGACCCTGGGCAGAGTTGCAGCAACCAGGGCCAGGGCACCGGTAAACACTAATGGGTCTCTGTTCCCATTGCAGCTCAAGGTTGCCTGGAGGTGCACGAGGTGGAGGTCGCAGAGGAGGAGGTGGTTGATGAGGGGTCGGCATGCAAGGTCGCTCTTGGGCGCGGGGACCAGCTATCCCCATGCTCGGCCCATTCACTGCCACCCTCTGCCTCACTCCTGTTGTTCCCCTAGAGCGGGCCTCACTGCTGTCATGTGCTGCAGGGTGTTGTCTGGGGCCCTTCGGCGGGGATGGGGGTGAGGAGGGGTGGTTGCCCTGTGCAGACATGCTGTTGGGGACCCTATGGCAGAGCCCCGACGTGCAGCTGTTAGTGACCAACCCCGTCAGTGGCAGATGGCTTCCAGCTCCTGTCATGGTACATGTGGACGATAAGACATCAAGTTGGGGACCCAGCTTTCCGGGGGCATGCCCTGGAGCTCGGCTTCACACTCCTGCGGCTATCGCTGCGGGGGCACCCACCCGCCGTTGTCATGCCATGGACCGCTGAGGAGATCACGGCCATTCGCCTGGTGGCGGCGCGACCCGAGTACTGGCTTGCCTTGCAGTCTGGGGGTCCCCCTGCTGCTGCTGACTACACTAGCACCCTCCTGCGTGCCCACAACATCCTGTGAGAGGCCTCCAACTTGCGGGCCTTATTTTGGGACTTGGGCTTGCTGCCCCCCGATGTTGGTGGACCCCTCCTGACCGGGACCCCTATCGCTGTGGAGCTCTGCGCCCTTCGATCGGTGAGGAACTTACCAGCTGTGAGGGCTGTGGCCGCCACTGCCAATCAATTCCTGTCCCGCTTCCTGGTGGATGCTCATATGCATTCCTGGGGGTTCCACAGGGGCCTGTTCGCCTGGGAGGGTCTTGCGCAGGGGCCTCCATTCCGGGAACACCCAGAAGACCATCCCTGAGCTGTGCCTCAATGCCACCCGCTCCCTGATGCCTGTGTCTGTGCCTGTGCACTGCCTGCCCCCCGGTGCCGCTGCACAGCCGCTGCGCTGTCATCTGCATCCCTGTTGCCGGCTACCTCGTCCGCCTGACTCCATCGCCTCCTCTGGGTGCCCACAGCTCCATCCTGCAGGTTTTTCTATTGTGCCCTTGCCCTCCTGCAGCGGGTGTAGCTGTGCCCTGGCGTTTTGCTGCTTGTGACTGGCCATGGGTCTGCATGCACCCCATCCCCTGCCACTCTTTGGTGGGGGGACCTCTTTCCCCCATTGCTAATAAAGTACATTTCTGTGATGGTTGGTCCTGCCTTGCTTCTGTGTCGGTGGTGCCACCAGGGCGCCCCTCCCATGGTGGCCTCCCTGCCCCCTTGTACGGGTGCCTCTGGGGGGTGCTGAGAGGTTGCCTGGGGGGTGCAGCTGTTGTTCCCCCCCCCCCGGCCCCCTGTGGGTTGTGGACCCATCCCTGTGTGCTTGTGTCAGTTGCTGTGTGTAGGGTGCTTGGCTGTGTGGGGGGACTCCGTGGTGCCGGGCTCTCAGGCCTCTGTGCTGGGGCTGGGAGGGGACAGCTACTTTGTGGCTGCTGTCATCGCTGCTCCCTCCTGCCCCGCCCATGCAGGTTCTGGAGGTTCGGGGGCAGGGCTGCGTTGCATGGCTTCGTTTGCCCTCAGTCGGTGTGCTGGGCAGGGCTTCCCCACTGTTCACAGTCTTGGCTGTCCATGTACATTTCACGGATGTTTGTTGGGTGCTTCCTGGGGAGGGTTTTTGCCAGCCCCTCCCCTTTGGCGCGGCTCCCCTTCAGGGGCGTTGGGGGCATTGACCCCCCCCAAGCGCCCCGACAGGCGCCCCCGCTCAAAGTAATAATAATTTTTTTAAAACCTCCCCGCTGCCCGCAGCAGCCTCTGCCTTGCCTTTGCAGAGCCGAGGCTGCTGCAGCGCTGTGGTCAATTTCATGTCAGTTTCACACTGAAACTGACCACAGCGCCGCTGCAGCAGCCTCCGCTCTAAGCAAAGGCAAGGCAGAGGCTGCTGCAGCTTTACTTC
>QEPC01001423.1:7352571-7411628 GCA_003113815.1 Sphenodon punctatus | reverse complement strand
TTTATACGTTATTCATTTTAAGCTTGAAGTGCATTTTAGACTACTGTGTTTTCTTCCATCTTCTGATGTTCACCCTGGGAACTCCTTGCTGCTGGGTTGTGCCCTGGCTCCGCCTACTGTTGCCCTGGCTCCGCCTACCGTTGCCCTGGCTCCGCCCACCGGCTCGGCGGCGGCAAAGCCGCCAGCGGGCCGGACGGCCTTACTGCCCCTCCAAACTAAAAAGCCACCAGCCGCCCCTGCCTTTCCGTCCCACTACCCCCTGCGGCGCTGTCCGTGTAACGGTCTCCATGCTAGGCGCCGCCGGGTGTTCACTGGGTGTGCTCACCCACCCATCTCCACCCATCAGCACTGCTGCAGCGTCTGTGTAAAAAAGGCCATAGATTCATGACTGGACACTCCCCTTCCTTCCCTCACTGAGCACACCCCTTAGGCAACCCTGTTCCCATGTCCTGTGCACTGGATTTTGTACCTATTTTCAACGCAGTTCTCAAAAGAAAGAGACTATTTTTTTTAAGTTTCATTCCAAAACAGTAGTCAAAATAAGTAGAAGCCATCTTCTTACTAAGGCATTTTGTCACTGATTCCTTTCCCCTGAGCACTGGGATGTTTCAGAGTATCCTTTTCTGATTTGTCTTCCCAATGAGAAGAGAGATACTGGAGTCTTATGGTGTATTACAGAAATCTATGTACTTCCAGATATATAAGTTGAGGACAGGTAGATGGGAAGCAGCTGACAGCACTGGTAGTTCTCCCCCAAACACATACCACTGCAACCCTCAAAGTCCCACTCAACACCAGAGTTGTACACTTCAAGGGGGCAGGGCACACAAGCTCACCCTTTCAAGGGCATAACAATACAATATTCCAGAATCCTTTGCATTTTCCCAACCAAAATGTTAATGTCAAAATACTGTAATGTGTACTTAAAAAATAAATAAATCTATGTGCCGTACGGGGCTAATATACTTATTATGGGTCAAATTCTATTTTAATTTACACCAGAGCAAACAAGTAACTCAACTGATGGCTACAGAGTTCTTTTTTCCTACTGTAGCGAACAGCAGAATTTATCCTAGTGCATATGACTTTAATAACATCATACTTGAAGAATACATTACGAAGTGTAATTTATGCACTCTAGTCCTAGTCAAAGGGTGGGCAAACTGTGTACAAATCTTCATATGACCAAGAGCATATATATGCATGTGTACACACACAAACATCTCCCGCTTCATGGTTGGCTAGGCTGGCTGCAGTCCTGGCTGTAGAGATTCTGAGGAGCAGCTACAATTCAGCTGCCAAGACTTGGGTATAAGCACCACCATTAAGGTAGCACATGGCCTAGGATTAGCCCTGGCCAAGAGCTGCACTTGAGCTGTCCGAGAGCCAGTTTGCCCACCCCTGTCACAGACCTAAGTACATAAATTGTATACAGGGGCAATAAGTACATAAATTGTATACAGGGGCAATACAATCTTATGGGTCCCATTCACACACACTGTCAGCGCCAGTACTATATATCCAAAGGATCATGATTCTTGTCCCATTGAAAAGAGTGGAACTATACAAGCATTGTAGGATCGGGCGCTCTTATTGCAGAGATCCATTATACATAATTGTCCAAGCAACACATCCAATTACTGCAGCTATTTGCATTCAATGGGGGGGTGGGGTTTTTCCTCACATTGTATTTTTAAATTGTTTTAAAAATTGTATATTGTTTTATTGAGTGCTGTTCGCTGCCCCGGACTGCCCTGTGGGCAGGAGGGGCGGGATATAAATTTTAAATAAATAAATAAAAACAAATAAAATTCAGTGGTTTTTCTTTGTAAACAAAAAAGGTGGAAGCATTTTTTTTAAATGAAAGCAACTGGCAGAGCTAGGAGTGAATAGCAGGAAATGGGTTGCTCCATTATAACTTGTGCACTTCTCTAAAGCAATTGAAGTTGCCCACTTTCAGAGTCTAGATACTGGGCTAGATGAATCATTGGTCTGACCCAGTGTGGTGCTTTTTATGTCCTTATGTTTAACATGTATGTAGAAAGCAGTTTTATGTCCCCACTTGTGTTACTCTAATGCTGAAATAAATTAATAATTCATTCTGTATTTACAAATATTCTTCACATTTTCAGCAAGCACTCCAAATATGCAAACGAATATTCATATCAAACCTAATATTTGTATATTAACACCCGTTTCTTCAGCCTTTGTTTGGTTATTAAACCAAATAGGATACTAAATGACAATTACTGAAAATACCAAACAAATCATTAAAAAACCCTAAAGAATTATCAAACCAAAGCAGGCTTGAAATATTGTTCCATACCTGCTTCGTCTGCTACACACTCCAGAACTCACTTGCTCATAATGCTGCACTAGAGCCCTTATCCTACTTCTGGAACACGTATACTATTCCAGAATCCTGCATTCTCTCATCCCTGCTTTAAAACACTTAATTGTCCTTTATGGAATCTTATCACTAATTTCAGAACAGCATGTCCTCAGATGCCACTCCATAATGGCATGCTTTTATTACCTTGAGACTGGACTACTGTAACGCACTCTACGTGGGGCTACCTTTGGTGTTGGTTTGGAGACTGCAGCTGGTGCAGAATATGGCGGTCTGTCTCCTAACGGGGACGGGCCGACGCAAGCACATTACACCAATGCTTCGCTCTCCTGCACTGTCTGCCGATAGTCTTCTGGGCACAATTCAAGGTGTTGGTGCTGACCTTTAAAGCCCCAAACGGCCTGGGCCCCACCTACCTGCAGGACCGCCTCACCCTCCAGGACCTGGATCGGCCCCTGCAGTCAGTTGGGGCCGCCCTCCTTAAGGTTCCCCGAGTGTCGACCACAAGGAGACTGTTTTCTGTGGCTGCGCCGCAGCTGTGGAACTCCCTTCCGTTATAGGTCTGCTTGACCACCGACCTCCCCTCTTTCCATAGGCAAAGCAAGACCTGGCTGTTCCGCCGGGCCTTTACCAAGGGAGATGGGGTGGATGGTTTGGGTTAGGGAGGGTTTGGGTATAGATTGTTTTAATTTGGGGGTTTTAGGTTGTTTTAATTGTATTTTGGTTTGTTTTCTATTTTAATATGTATTTTTAAATGTTATTAGCTGTCCTGAGATGCTTTCAACAGAAGGGGGCGGCATATAAATTTTATTAATAAATAAATAAAAATAAATAATCCTCAAGTGTCATTCTAGAGTCTTCCACATACTTCCAACCCCCACATAGGCCCTTTTCATATGGGACACCCCTACCCATCTCCACGCAGTTTCGCTGTGTGGAGATGCATGTGAGAATACCATAGGGGATGGGTGGAGTGCGTGTGTGCGTGCTTCCATGCTACACCATCTCCATCCATCTACACCCATCACCCATGTACGGAGCAATGTGCTCCAATGCCCGATGCTCCGTGGGTGGAGATGGGGATGTGCAACACCCACCTCCACCCCATCCACCACAGTCCGTTTAAAAATGGCCATACTCATGGCCTGCTCTAGAAACCCTTCTGCCCTCCTAAAATATGGTCACTTCATAACGCCCAACAACTGACCATACCACTGTAGAAAACAAAACACATTTGAGAAGACCCAATGTCATGCTAGAGCTTGTCATATACTCCTGAACCTTACTTGTGCCCAGTCCTGCTCTCCAATTATCATCCCAGAATTGACCTTGCTCCAGAATCTGAACTGCCTGCTCTACAACAGACAGAGATTACTAACCTGTAACTGTCATTCAAGATGGTTCTGTACTTTCCCAGTAAGGTCTGTTCTAGATTTTCCAATATCTTTCTAGAAATGGCAACACAAGCCTCATCCTGCTCTAGACCGCCACATCATCTTCTAGAGCATAAGCCAATCTACTCTAGAATCCCTAGGTGCCATTTCTTGAACCCATGCACAGCTCTGTGTCCTGGCCTGTACCAGCCCCAGGATCCTTGCTAAACTGTTTTGTCCAGCCCCCACAAAAAAGCTAGTTTAAACCCTCCTACACTAAAAATTAACTGGTTTAAGCCACAAAAAGTATCTTCCCCCCCTACAAGTAGAGTCACATTAACCCTACAAATAACCTCTTTGGCCACGCATTTGCCAGAGTTAGGAAAAGGGCATTTTAAGTGGGTTTTACATATTCAATCTACATTAGATTTGTACGCTTACAATAAATCAAAAGATTTATTGATTCCCTCACACTCCGCGCCCAAAATGGCGACTGACTTGCTGAAGAACAGGCGCTCGAGGGCACCACGTGACGAAGGAAGTGGATGATTGAGCACACATGCGCATACTGATGGACTCTGCCCAGGCTCTGACGCACACAGTGCGAGTCCACCAGGCCTCTCCGAGTAGAGCGCATGCTCAGTATAAGTGACGCGCCCACTCCTTGGCTAGGTGTCGTAGCGTACGTGCATTGCGTGTGGGTGGGTCCTCCGTCCGTTCTCATCGGTATTTCCTGTTCCGGTGAAGAGGTGCCTGACCTAGTGGAGTCTCGGGGACAGAGATGGCGGCGCTCGGCAGAGTGTCTCGGTTGCCTCTGGCTGCGGCCCCTCGGGCAATGCTGGGGCGGGCCATGTCTGCGGTGGCTCACGAGAAGACCGGGGGAGGTGAGCTTGGCCGCGTGACCTTGGGCTCTCCCCCTGTCAGTGCACGGGGGAGATTGGCTGCAGGTTCTTCCCCGAGTTGAGAAGCGTTTCCTGGTCCCGCTGGGGCAGCTCTCGAAGACGCGGCAGAGCTGTTCGCAGGCCCGTGCCTGAGTTCATGCGCCTTCAGCGAGGACATGGACGTTATCTTACGAGATGAGATGAGGGGAGGGGGGTATGGGAGGAATGGTGGGGAGCGGGTGCGGCCAGTTGTGTTGTATTGGGCGCAGCGAGGGAGATGCAGGCTGGCTGTATTTATTTAGATAAACTTATATCCTGCTCTTCAAACGAAGCCATTTGTGGCTGCGGGGTAGAGTTTGAGGGGGTTAAATATCTGGGGTTGCCTGATGTTTTTTGTTGGTGTGAGGTGAGGAGGCTTGTAGCCTTTGATTCTTTGGAAGGGTACAAATCTAATGTAACAATATACATAACATAAAATCTCCTTTCCCTAGTTCTGACAAATGCTTGGCTGAAAAGGTTATTGTAGAGTTAATGTGACTCTACTTGTAAGTTTGAAGGAAGATGCTTTTTGTGGCTTAAACCAGTGGATTCTTAGTATAGGAGGGTTTAAACTAGTGTCTTTTTTGTTGGGGGGAGTGTTTATAACGGTTTAAGTCAAAACTGGCCAACCCATTTTATATTTCTGTGTTGTAGTAGGCTGTCTGGGCCTTCTGGAAAGGATTGAGTATAAATTCAAAGTAAGACTAGCTTGGATATCTTGTATAACTCAGGTTAGTAAGAGTATGTAAACGTTCAGATCGTATAAGGCCCTTCCTTGCCCATGTAAAAAGTAAGATCTACAGACTGATCAAAATGTGGGGTGTGTGAGAGAGATATAACTGGACAGAAGTTAGTCCAATGTATCTCCATCTCTAGCTCTTTAATGCCCCTATGTAAAGAGAGCTTTGGTAGAGGAATGGTGGTGGTTTCCAATGTGTTATCATCTTTGCCTACCAGCCAGTTGCTATAATACTGTGGGTTTGAAAACTGTGGGAATGGTTTCTCTTCTCCCAGAGAACGTGGTATTTAGGCATTTCCATAGCATCTTCTGTCTTTCTTCATTAGCTCGGACGTGGAGGACCCTGACCTTTGTAGTTGCTTTGCCTAGTGTTGCAGTTTGTATGCTGAACTGCTACTTGAAGGGGAAGCATGAACATCCCAGACCAGAATTTATTCCTTACGCTCATCTTCGCATAAGGACCAAGGTATGAAGAACAAGTTTGAGGCAGCTTATTGTCTCCAGTCATCGTAAATGTCGGGTTTAACCAATGAGTAAATTGATAAAGGGGGGGAAACTTATGAAAGGAGGTCTTGTTCCTGTATAGCCAGGATGAGAGCCTCTCTAAAATGAAGTTTTGTCTTAAAACATACTCTGAGAAATAGTACATATCCTCAACAAGGCCTTTGTTCTGAATCATTCATCCCCTGGCTTCTCAGTATGGAGGCTGTGACCATCTTGTCCTTCCTGTATGGGATGAGGGGAGAATCTCATGTGGAAAATGTTGAGTACCATTAAACCAAAGGGTAATAGCTTCTGTTTGGGATGTCTGGATACTACAGGAAGCTAGTCTACACAGGCTGGGCCTTTGGAGAAAAGGGGGAGGATGGGTATCGGAGAGCTGTGTTTCACTAATGGACTTGTAGCGGTAAGCAGTCTTACATAATTAATTGCAATACCATTGCCAAGGCTCTTCTGTGGCTGGCAAGCTGGGGGAATCAAAACGTATATTTGAATGCCCTGCATATAGCAGGCACTTGTATAGTGTTGTGATTTCACACGTTTGTAGAGGGATGGGACTTTAGTAAGAATTCTGGGGGAGACGTCTACTGAAATCTGTTAAATCTCTTCTTAAAAACAAAGCAGGGGCTTGTAAGTCCTGCATTTGCATTTTCAAAAATTGAGTCAGAGCCTATACTTTACCATTATAGGAACTAATTTTTATGCTGCAACAGGTTTAAGTAGCTACTAATCTTTTCTCCACAGCCCTTCCCTTGGGGAGATGGGAACCATACTCTCTTCCACAACCCCCATACTAACCCTCTTCCAACTGGCTATGAAGATGAAGAGTAAGCATGTGGACCATAGCAGCACCTTGGACCATTCTAGTGTATGGGACCACAACATAAATGATGCACTGCTTGTATTGTTGGTGTTCTGACCTCTGCCATTGTCTCTGTAGCAAAGGTCACTTAAATAAACTACTCTTAACTTAGCATCTGTGTGGCATCTTTTTAAATTTAAAACATCTGATCTTGTACTGTCTGGGGGGAGTTCAGCCTTGTTTTTCTAAGTCGTGTCTGTGGAGAAAAAGGAGTCTTAGACAAGTGTAATAGGAGAGCAGTTTAACTGAAACTTTTTAGCAGTCTCTTATTAGACAGATATGGGGTTTTATAACTAGGTTTTATCACTTCTAGTAAGTGGTAGTGGTAGCAATGCAAAATGCTATCATTGGGAAGACATGAGGTGGAGAATAAAATATTGTTACTTGCACTTGAGATCCTTTAGGACCAAGCATTCTTGTTGAATTCAATGGGAGGTCTAACTGCTCTTTTCCCCAACTACAAATCCTCTTGATACACTCAGGTGCTAGGATAAGATTGCAAGAAATGAAAGCTACATGATGAAAATTCCTGTTTGATAACTGGCACTAAACTTTCATGAAAAGTAGAATTGTCTGCTACTCCTACAAATGAAGTACAGACTAGGAGTTCACTACAGCAGGCACAGAGGAAGGTAAAACCTGGAATAACCTGCTGAAGAGCAAAACTTCTCAAGTTAGTGATGCCTGTATAGAAATGAACTTGAGCGCTACTAATCATTTCTACTACTAACCATTTCTAGAGTGCTACTAGTTGTACCACAGGAGTAGTCAGAGAGGAATAATTTGACACTTCACCTCTTGCCCTCTTTAGGAGGAGAGTGTGTGGCTCAGGGAAGCAACAGTATGCAGTAGCCCAGACACATGGTATTTTAGGCTGCTTGACCACAGTTTTTTGCATGAGATTCAATCTCGAGCAACAACAGCACTAATGTGAGATCGCACCATGGCTGCATGCCCATGTTAATTTCTTTTGGAGTTTGGAGCAGTTGTAAAAAACAAAACAAAAACAGACCTATGATCACGTTACCCCTCCCCCCAGGAACCCCTGGTGGGAAGATGGGGTGCGTGTGTTGCATGGCAGGGAGACGGGGGACCTATGCCCATCACCCCACACCAGGGAACCCCCTAGTGAAGCAGCACCCAGCCAAAGCCCCTTTGAGCGCTGCAGTGTTTGGTGGGAGGATTCAAGCCTGGAGCAGCACTTGGCAAAGGGGGTTTGCCTAGGTGCCATATTCTCTAGGGGGGGGGGGTTTCCTGGTGGGGGGAGGGGACTGGGGCGCAGACAAACCCCCTTTGCCGAGCACTGCTAGAGGCATGGATCCTCCCTTCTCTCCCTACTTGATACTAGCAGTGCTTGGGCAAAGAGGACACTGCCAGAACAAGCTTCAGTGAATCAAATTAACATTAAATGCAAACTTAATGTTAAAGGCAACTCTGACAGGGCTGAATTTCCTAGCCTTATCAGCTGCGACGACTCTGATATTCCACTGCCTGATGCAAAGCGGTACATGCCCACATTACACAATCTCACATTAGACAGAAACTACTGTCCGATTGTGTAACATGGGCAAGCAGCCGTTAGAGGGGAAATGCAAATACTGTGAAATGTAGTTGGGGTATGTATCCATAACATTGTCTATTATGAAAACAAATGGAGCTACATCCCATGTTTGTAAGGGCTTGCCTTCATTCATCTTAGGCTGCTTGCCCATATTTTTGTCTTTTGCATGATATTCAATCTCGTACAAGAAGAGCACTAATGTGAGATTGCACCATGGGTGCATGCCCATGTTAATTTCTTCTTCAATTAGTTTGCCTTAATTCATTTTTAAAAATTAAAAAATGGCATGTGCACAATGGCCACCAGAGCCATTTTGCACATGCATGCCATTTTCCAAAATGGCACCAACCGGTGGAGTGCTTAAGCCCTGTATGGCTCCTGCTACCCCTTCTCCCTTAAAGTTAATTTCCCAGCACCTCTGGGAGGCTTTAGTTTTCTTGGTGAGCAGCAGTGAACTCCATTGTACAAGTTTCCCCTATAGACCCCTTCAGGGGGACCTTCTAAAAATAAATTATTTTATATAGTACAAACCATGTACCTGGTGCCATACAATCAATAGTTGGATCCCTACCCCAAGGGCTTACAATCTAGGAGACACAAGTACATTCATGAGGGTTAGAAGTTGCAGGCACGCATGCTTCACTTATTTATAGGGAACTAGATTCTCAGTACTGGGGAAGAGGGCACAATTTGAGGTAGGTTTTCAGGAGAAATCTAAAATGTGGGAGGGAACAAAATGAACATATCCAAGGAGGGAATTCCAGGTAAAAGGGGGCAGCAAGAGCAAAGGGGCAAAGTTGGTTAGAGGAGCAAGAGGCTCATGAGCAGGTGAGGGCAGAAGTAGAGGAGGAGTGAAGCTCCCAAGCAGGAGTGGAACAAGAGAAGGGGTGGGAGGGGGGAAGCAAGGACATGAAAGAAAAGGAGCCACCCTGAGTATGAAGGCAGGGTAAAAATATAGTGCTTTGAAGGTGAAGTTCAGCTGTTTGTGCCAAATGTGTTTACATAAAGGGAGCCAGTGTAAGGCAGAGAAGAGGGGCTGAAAGTGGTCAAAGTGATGGACAAGTAGGATGACTTTGGCAGCAGAGATGAGGGGGGTGAGATCAGAGCAGGGGAGACCAGTAAGGAGAAAGTTGCAGTAGTCAAGGTGAGATCAGAGCATGGACTAGGGTTTTTGCAGTGGAAACTAAAGTATGGCTGGAGTTTAGCAATATTATACAGAGCAAAGCAACAGGATTTAGCAACAGCCTGGATCTGAGGCATAAAGGAGATGGAAACATAAAAAGATTAATCCCAGGCTACGTGCCTGAGGGACTAGCTGGATGGTGTTTCCCGCCATGGAAACTGAGGGGGAAGTAGGAGGGAACATGGGGAGAGAAGATGAGTTTGGTCTTGGCCATATTGAGCTTGAGTTGGCAGCAAGACATCCAAGCAGAGATGTCCAAAACTTGGCAATCTGAGACTGGATGGAGGGGAGAGCATGGGAATGGATGTCCTCAACATACGGGTGATGCTGGAAGCTGTGGATTTCAATTAGTTTACCCAGAGAATGTAAAACGAGAAGAGAGCCCAGGACTGAGCCTTGGGGAATTCCCACAGAGGTGAAGTGATGTAGAGGAGGTACCAGCAAGAGAAACGCTGAAGGTACTGTTCGAGAGATGCAATGAGAACCAGTTGAGAACAGTGTCTTGGAAACCAAAGGAGCACAGTGAATCCAGGAGATGGCCATGTTTGAGTGTCAAAGGCAGCAGAGGCCTTTTAAGAGAAGGTCATTGGTGATTTTGGCAAAGGCAGTCTCAGTTGAGTGGAGAGGGCAGAAGCCTGACTGAAGGGGGTCAAGGGAGGAATTTAAAGGAAATCAAGGCAGCATGTGTAGAGCTAGGAATCAAAGGGTAAGAGCAAAATGGGGTGATAGCTGAAGGGGTCCAGAGTGGCCTTAAATATAGGGGGAGATGGTTGTGTTTGAAAGCCAATAGAAGTGACCCAGTAGAGGAGAGATTGATGATGTGCAGCAGAGAAGGCATAGTGGTGGGGCCAATTGCTATTAGGAGGCAAGAGGGGATGGGGTCAAAGGGGAAAAGCAGAAGGATATTCTGTAGGAAACAAAAGATTTGTTCTTATAGGTAGCTTGCCTCCTGCTCACCCCCACCCCCCTGTACAATGTTGCCTATTTCTATGGAAAAGGAGATGTTGATTTGTACCATTAGAGGTAGTGTAGCTTTAAGTGTCAGATTATCAGTCAGTACAAGAAAAATTCTAAACAGTGAACACTATAAGCTACTGGGGGTTTTCGTTTCCTATTTTTCCTCAGTATTTTATTGCAGCCCATACTATGCATTAAGAAGACATATGGCTGACAATCATGCTCTTATAAGGCACTTCCTGGTAAAAGGACATTTGCTAATGCTATTTTCCAGATCTAGAATAAAAATCCTCATTTCTTCCCACTTCTACACAGCCCAGGATAAATCTTTTATTCCCACATCCAGTTCAGGTTGTAGGCATATAAGCACTGAAACTGCTGGCATAGGAGAAGTAAAGTGTTAAGGGTACTTCTCAAGTACATCTAAGACTGCTTTCCCACAACACAAAATGCACACCATTTGCCTCTGGGAAAAGCTCTGGGTGGCAAATGTTGTGTGGCTTTTGTCACATGGGAAAAACAAAGCTGCATGGCTTTGTTTTTCCCATGTGAGGAGAGCTGTGCAGCATTTGCCTGGGGGGGCGGGGGTTCCCAGAGGCAAATGGTGTGTTTTGTCATGTGAGAGACTGCCCTAAGTCATGTAACCTCAGCATCTATAGGATGCTTGCCTGGTAAAAATCAACATGCACTAGAGAACTCAGATTTTATAAGTGAATGTTCAAGGCAAAATAGGGTATGCTTTTTGTATTAACATTTGCTCTTTTCATAGAAGCCCTCTTGCAACCTAGTCTGAGGTACTCACCATTTTAAATGAAAAGCAGTGCCCAGGCTCTTAATGAAGGTGAAGGGAAATGAATGGCTACTCTCAACTGCATTTTTCCTAATTATTCTTTGTGCATTTAGTACAGCAGCACCATCCCTTAGAATCAAAGTATTCTAGCTTTTGAAGCCACTTAAGAAATTAAGCCTTTGTTATGCACACTCCACAAAAGGAGACTTTCACTCTAGCAGACCTCTTAACCTTGAGAGCATCTCCCTATAGATGCTCCATGCTCTATAAGAAGGGAGTCCCACTCTTGCAAGTCAGAGCATAAAAGGCACTTAGTTTCTCTTTAGCACTACCTTTACTAGTCTGAAAGAATAGCAAGGGCATTATGTCTTGCAAGATGGAGGGGGCACTGAGGGAGAGGAAAGACATGTAGTGGAGCCACCTTTCTATCCTTTCCGTTTCCACTGCTCATCAGACTGGGAGAGCAGACAGAATGAAGAACTGTTCCTGTAGCTAGGGAGTGAAGTCTTGATCCCTCTACATTAGAGAATAAACCATGCAGCTTAATGTTCTTATAGAGAGATCAAGCCCTGCTGTTGTAGGCTCCTTGGAGAATCCTCAGCCTTCAAATTAATTGACTGAGGTGTTCATATAGTACAGTAACGAGAGCCCAAGTCAGACCAGAAGGAAAAGGAGCCCTACTCTATTTCCACCCCACATGCCTTGCTTTTCCACAGCTCTAAGTGCTGCAGGAGCAAGCCCCCTTTAGAAATGACATGGGGGGGGGGGGGGTGTAGAAAAAAGAAAGGGATAAAGTAGTAGGCTAGATGGCGGCTTTGGCTTTGTATTAACAGAGAGATTGGAACTCTAACTATCCTTTGATAAACCAAAATAAGAGCAAAGTTACTAAATCCCATCCTAATAAGCCTTGAAAGATCAGACTTTATTAACTAACATTTGGCCTTATCGACACAATCCTCCATTATTGCCAATGGGAGTGGAACTGTTTACTTAAATGGAAGAGGATTTGCACTCACTCTGTTAGGCAACTCCAGCTGTCTCACCCCTTCAGTTTTTTCTCTCCCCTTTAAGAGGAAAGAAGCAATTTCAGCACAAGTTTGGAAATAGTGTTTAATAACTCAGTTTTTAGGGCATTCATTCATGACCTTCCTGCCTGGCTCAAAGGTATGTAGAAACCTCCTCTACCAAACTAAAATTTAACTTACTACATTTAACAATCTTGACTTTTGCAACCTTACCTATAATGCAGCAGCAGGCCACAGAGGTTAAGAGTTCAGCTCCCATTGACTTTAGTGATGGAGGATTGTATCCTGAGTTTCTGTGTCATGAACCTGACTGCATAACCAGCCTGTACCAGCCAAAAGTACCCTCTAAAATCTATTGATTCGCTCTACCTCTGCAGCAGGCCCTTTTCCTTAGCCTAGAGATTTAAATGAACAGCTGTTGTCCTTTGCCAGAAGAACTGTACTTGAGTAATTTATATTTTACCTTAACATAATTCTTTAGGTGCGTCCAAAATAAGATTGCCACAGCACAAGCAGTGGCATTTTTTAAACCCATCTCTCACTAAAATCCAGCTGCACACACCAAGTAAATATGTAAGTGAACCCCTTTCACATTCATTTTAACATTTAAAGGTGTCAAACAAATCTAAAAGCAATATACTGATCACCGACCAGCTAATATCACCCTGATTGCAACACGAAGTGCATTCAGCGATTAATTTTAGGGCCTTTTCAGAAAAGACACTACCCACCCACTATACATGTTATAGGGCAGCGCTGCAGCCCTGCAACATGTATAGTGGGGGGTGGGCAGTGTCTTGTCTAAAAATGTCCTTAAGTTGATAAAAAGGCTTTCCACAAACTTCATGATGCTAAGCCACCAGCAACGTTCATTCAGAAGGAAAACAGCAACCGCTACACAGCCTGTTAAGAAATTGCAGATGAAAAGTATTCCTCGCTTCTTAGTCACACAAAGAACAGCTAATCAAAGACCATCTTCAGCAGCCCTCTCATCTTTGTAAGGCTAGTTTTTGTTGTTGTTTTTTTAAGTCCAAATGAGCATTCCAGGGGCTTCATGTCCACTCAGGATGAGGAGTTTTCAGATTTTCCTTTGCTGGGGCCCATGAATTCTAGCCCTTCGATAGGTATGTCCTTCTCCTTAATAGCTTTCTAGAAAGAAAAAAAGGCACACAAGTTTTAAGGATCTTTGTGGTGCTAAGTGAAGACATGTTAAACTACAGCAGCCATGAAGACAATTTAACTCTAAGTTAAGCTATTATTATTTAGATAGCACCAACAATGTACCTGGTGCTGTGCAATCATTAGAGATAAGATTTCTACCCCAAGGGGCGTACAGTCTTGGAAAGACAAGGGAGGGGAGACATGGATACATTCATGAAGTTGAGCATGTGCATAACTTGGTTACAAGGAGAAGGGGACCCCGAGTGAAGGATGGAAGAGGAAATGTCAGTGACAAGTCTATGTGGATGAGGAGCTAGGTAAAACCTGATGAAGAGGTTTTCAGGGGGGATTTGAAGTTGGGAGGGAAGGAGCAAATGTATTCAGGGAGGGAGTTCCAGGCATGTGAGATAGAGAACACATTTTGAGAAGTCAGGGAGTTGTGAGCAGGTGAGGCTGGTGGCAGAGGAGGGTGCATCCTAGGCAGGAAACAAGTATGGAGAAATAGTGCTGAACTACAAGGCCATGAAGAGCCTTAAAAATGTAAAGACAAGCTTGTGCTGAACACATGTAGGTAAAGAGAGTGAGTGAAGAGCAGGGAGGAGGTGCTGAACATGGTACAAGGTTTCTAAATCATACCAGAGATACTCAAGAGATTACAGAGCCATCATAGAAATAAAATTTAGATTTAGAGCCACTCTGTCTCAGTGAGAAGCACAGACATTTGGTCGCATTGGTTGTCATTTGATTAAACTGTGGACCAATATTTCATTAAATTTTGTAGGACATTAAGAGATTTTTTAAAAAGTACATGCATATGAGAAATAGCAATTAAAAAAATATGAAGACGCAGCCAAGGTTGCAGTATAAGAAGAGTTCAGTTTAATAGTATAGATATGATATGCTGGCATCAGGCATAGTAATTTTAGGCCTTTTTCACATAGGCACTCCCCCCGCATGTGTGTGGGGGGGGGATGTGTGTCACGGAGGAACATGGGGTCTCACACATGTGATACTGGCCTACATGTAGACTACAAGTCTAGTAAATATGTAAAACAAAAGGTTCAACATGTATGTAATATTACAAGAAAGAACTGTAAAACTCAATTCATGATGAAGCTCCAGGAAATGGAAAGAGTTTGTGGATTCACCCCAGACTGATGGCCAGACACATTTAAAATGCTAAGACAGGCAGCCATTGCCTACGTGCAAGAGACACACAAAGCTGATAGGGAGAACAAAAGGAATTCTAGAAGCCCTGAGAAGATACGAGGGGTTTCCTTCTAAGGATATAAGGAGTTGTACCCCAGAGGGGAAAGGGACTATCGCGAACTCACTCAACATCTTGCAGCCAGGAGGGCTGAGCCGAACCATGGACTGAGAGGCATGATTTTGCTTTCTACCAAGAGATCAGTGCCCAGTCATTCTACATCTATGACTGAGGAACCAGAACTTATAGACCTTGTAGGGTAAGATGCTT
Organism: Sphenodon punctatus; assembly: GCA_003113815.1. NCBI lineage: Eukaryota > Metazoa > Chordata > Lepidosauria > Sphenodontia > Sphenodontidae > Sphenodon > Sphenodon punctatus. The sequence continues at coordinate 7,396,729 of QEPC01001423.1, read as the reverse complement.
ATTTAGGAACCTAACCAAGTATAAATTAGGAATGCGTTATATTTACCTTTGATTTCTAGTACCACTCTATCAATTATCTTGCTTATGTAAATCAATAAACTGACCTCTTAGGTATGAAGAAGTGTCTGTGTCTAACATTGGAACACAAGCGAGCAACAAGAGTTCTCGAGCTCTTGGGACCCCAGAGAGAAAGAGTCTGTAAACGGGAAGGATCGGGCCCTTGTGTGACAAAGGAGTTGTCCCTGCTGCAGGATTGAATCAGCCAGAGAGAAAACTGATTAAAGTGGGCTGTAAGCAAGGGAAACTGAGTCACTCAAACCCGGTAAAGTGGGGGTGCGGACCCCCAAACCCGTGACAGGGTGCCTGTGTAAATGCTGTGGTGGGCAGGCATCTGTAGGACCACCATCGGCAGTGAGTAGGGATGCGTGCGCACTCCTGCACTCCATCCATGCACAGAACAACAAGCGCCAATGCGCCATTGTAAGGGTAAAAGAAAAAAAAAAAATCAGGCTGATGGCAAAGATGCAGTAGCACAGAGCTGCTTGAAAATGCTTTTAGACATAGCAATGACTTGGCAATGCAAGAGTCAACCAGTATATGGAAAAGGTCTGACTCTCTGGAAAGATACTAGCTTTCCTAAGCAACCCCATACCCAGTAAATAGGTAACAAAAAGAAGTCTCCAGGCAGTAGGTGACCACAAGGAGGGCACTCCAATAAATGGCCAACCAAAAGGAGAACATTCCCACTAACAGACAAGGTGTTGAGAACATGATCACTCGACTGACTGAAAATAAAATGGGGAAAAAATACTGATTGTGCGACTGACTGGACATAAAGGATCAAATTGGTTGAGAGAGATTAAAAAGGGGAGGAAAACTACATAATTGCCGACATCAACAAAGGTAAGGCCATGAGCAGCTAAAAAGTATAAAAACTGGGGGAAATGGACCCTTCTTTGGACACTCAGCCCTCCCCTACCAACACCTTCCTGAGAAGACCGGATGTGAAGGTCCACAGCTCTACCAAAAGAGGAACCACTTTTCTTCAGGGTCTTGCTGCATTACGTTGACAGGGTGAGAAAAACTGCTTTGCTACTTCGCATAGACTGGGGTGGGAAATACTGCTTTGCTTTTCATATATTAGATTGTGAGCTAATTTAGAGACAGGAAAATAAAGAAACTGTTTTATGCATAGCAAGTAGTCTTGTGAATTTTTATGCACCTATATATACAAACAAAGGAGGTACCATTGCTAAAATTGGGGGGGGGACAATTCAAATGATCCAAACCCCCCTAGGAGGACTTGGGGTAACACCGTGTGTGGAGATGGGTAGAGGTGGGGGTGTGCCCATGGGAACGGCCGCGCACTCACTGCTGGTGCACACCAATGGCCACTATGGCCTGTGTGAAAAGGGTCTTAAATAATACTACATGAACTAACGGGTATATCAGTAAGAATAAATAAAGCTGGGTCCAGGAGGGTCGTGGAAGGAAAAGAGGGGAACTATATGACATTCTAAAAAGTCCTGTTCTTTTTAAGCTAGTCAATGGGTTAGTTAAGTTTCAATTAAATTCTTAACCAAAAAAGAAACTGCACATTACGGAGAAGCAAGCATAAGAGGAGAGCAAGCCAAAACAGAGGAAAACATGAAGGTTTTAGTTAAATGTAAATATCTCACCCAAGCCAGAACAGAACACTTGAGAGTTCAATAAGCAAACTTAGGGCACTACTGGTAGTATTTTTTTAGTAGTAGTATTTGGAAAACAAATGGGATAGCTTGCAATTGAGAAATAAACAACAATGACAGTTTCAATTTTAACAAAGAAGATTCAAAAATAGATTTCAGTTCTAAAGGTATGAGCTTTACAAAAATTAAGATTTTTCTTTTTCCTCTCCAGGATGATACCAGAGTGTTAATGAACTTACCTTCTCAAGAGCACTCTACTGAGAGTTACATTTATCCCCATTTTATTTAGATGTTTATCTCTTAGGCTTAACATTTTTTAACTTATTAACTATAACATTAACAGCCAGCTAATTAACTCAACTCTTAATCCTCACAACAACCTTATGAAGTAGGTTAGGCTGGGAGATCTGTGGGCGCTTTTAGACGATCCCGCTGACAAGCGGGCACCCGCCTTTCTCTCTACGCCGGGTCTGATGCTCAGAAGAGCATCAGACCCGGCGTAGAGACTCAATGCGCATGCGCACCCGTCAAACTATCCCGGAAGTGTGCCGTGAAGCCGGCACAGCATCGGAGGGGGCAGGATCGCCTGCCCGATCTGACGGGGGAAGAGCCGGCTTAATTGCAAGTTTTCCATTTAAACGAGCGCAAAGAAACGCGGCTGATCAAAGGATCAGCCGCGTTTCTTGTCTCATTTAAAACCGCCCTGAGACTGGACCAAAGTCACAGTGAGTTCATGGCGAAGGTGAAACTCCCCGCCCCCTCCCACGGCCTGATCCAAGTACTGCATCCTTACTACTACACCACACTAGCTGTGTTACTGGAGACGTGGGGTGAAAACAGACATGACCCTAGCCACCCTTGGTGGTTATTTATGCATGTTGCAGGCTGTATTGGTGCCCTATGCAGCCCTGAAACATACATAAATGACCACCAAGGGTGGTTAGCGTCATGTCTGTTTCCCCCCCTGGAGAGACTAAGGGACTTGCGACCAGGTCCAACATTAGTAAGGTTAGGAGCCCTTAGTGCCTGACTAGGGTGGTGGCTGCTTCTCACTAAACCCAGGGAACAATCGGCAAAGCCGGCTCCAAGGTCAGCAGCACCCAAAATACAAGTCAGCTAGGAACCAGGCAAAATGTGGGCGGGCTGGTCCCCCTCCCAGCCCGCAGACCCCTCCCCTCCCGCCACGCAGACCGGGCCCCGCGGCCCGTACCTGCACGCAGAGCTGATAACGCTTGAAGAGCTGCACGCAGGGATCCTCTGCGCTGTCCCCTTTGAGGAACTTGTCCGCAAACCAGCGGTTGAAGCACTGGTCGTATTCGCGTTTCAGCTCCGTACAGGCCTCGCCCACGCTGTTCATGACGGAGTGCGGAACCCCCCGGCCGGGCAGGGTCGGGCCTCAGTCGCACCCTTCGGCGCCTCTGCTACGCCAAACCGCTGCCGGAAAAGGGGTGGCGCTTGATGATGACACAATTCTTGCTTGGTGGCGGCGTAGCGCGATAACGCGTTTCCGCGACGCTAACTGAGCGAGCGCTCGGGGATGTGGGTCCCACGCTTGGGCCGCTGCCTTCGAACTGCTGCGTTCTCCTGGGGCGGCCCCGAGGCAGGGAGCTGTTCCGCACACTCGGCATCAGGAGTGAACGGCCGTTGTAAGGTGAAGGCTCGGCAGAAGGGGCTGGGGCCGGACGGGGGGAGGGAGCTTTGTACCGTGGTTCCTGGCGCTGCCTATATTTCCCCTTCCTCCCGGCGTGGGTGACCCCAAAGCTGCCTGCAGAAGTCCGACTCGCGTGGTCTCCCCTTCAGTGTCGTGCGATGAGACGCTGACTCCAGAAGGCAAAGCAACCAGCAGCTTTTGTTCAAAAACTTTTTGTATTATAGTTTAACAGAACAAACAAGTCTAATCATTCACTTTTTGACCTGAAAATGAACCATGAAGTCGCTTCACCGAGGTGCAAACCGGATAAGCTGGCGCCATAAGCCACTTACCTCAGAGTAGCCCCATCAAAACCTGCAGGTTTGTGAATGACAGCCTAGGATTCAAGTCTCATCATAAAGGTGTAATCTTCCACCTGTTGAAGTTCATGTCAGAAGTTGAACTCCCATTGATTTTAATAGTAGAGACATGAGCTCTTGGCCATGAACTCACTGGGTGATCTTGGGCAACTTACTGTCTCTGGGCCCTGGCTCACCATCTATAAAATAGGAATAATAATAATCTACCTCACAGGGCTGTTATGAGGGCAAACAAGAACAATTGTAAAGTATTGCTGGTTCTGTTAATAGCTAGTCTTAGGCTTGATGTCAAAGACTAGAAATTAAATGCATAGATTGTTTCTTGCTTTGCTGTTGACAATCCTGGAACTGGAATAGCTCCATTAACTGGAGTAAGTTATTCTAGGATTGTAGCCTAGTCATCTTCATGCTCTAGTGCCCCTTTTCATGAAGCATTTAAGATGTTCCAGGAACTTGAAGTTGTGGAAATACAGTGATTCTTGCAGCAGTGGACCAGTTCTTCAGCTTTGGTTTCCTAGTGCCTCGGGAGTCTATTATTTACAAATTAAACCTACATTTAAAAACTTTATTAACTAAAATTCCTTCCCCTCTTCCTTTGGCCTCTGCCTCTCCCCACAAAATAATATTTGGACTGTTGTTACATATTCATCATTGCTGGTCTCTTCTATTTAGGTTCACCAGAGTCCTGCATGGAATCCTTTGGACCAGACACGGCTCCTTCAGGTAGAATTAATTTGTAAAAACATTTACATTCCTGTTGGATAGGAACTGCAATACTGAGGCATTTATAGCATTTTTCAGAGCCCTGACAGAGTTGTGTACTCTTGCTAGTACAGACAGGAACAATTCAAAACAGTGTCCTATGTTCCCAAATTGCCCTGTAAAAAGCTGGAGCTGTAGAAATGACTTGCTGCGCCTGTTAGCAGTTCACAGGCTATTAACATTTAGAATGTGATGGAATGGGTCTCGTAAGGAGAGATGATCACTGGCAGTTATTGCATATGCTTCTGCTCTTCTTGACATTCAATTGTGGTATCATCTAGCAGATAAAATTCAGAAGACACCAAGCAAGGCAGAGGGAATACAGCACTATGTGCAGGAGAAATACTTGCTACAGCCTTGTGCCCACCCAGCAGCGTAACTTTTCCAAACTGTAGTTTCACTAAAGAGGGGAGGAAAGGTAATAGAGCAAGAGAAATCAAGATACTCTGACAGACGAGAAACATTTACTCCATAGAACTGTTAGCCGCAACAGGTGGATTAACTTGTTTCTTTGCCCCATCTTCACATTATATAGCAGTCTCCTCCTTTGACCTAAACATGCCTGTTTCCTTCCTTTTGAAGAAAAAAGTAACTATGGAAGTGATCGATCACCTTGAATGTCTAGCACTAGTAGACTTCCGCAATTGGGAGGGTGTGGAGCGCCTGGAGAAGGCAATCCAATTTGCTGATCAACTTCATGATGTTAATACAGAAGGAATAGAGCCCATGGAGTCAGTACTGGAGGACAGGTAAAGCAGAGTTAGTGACATACTTAAGCTCTTACTTTACCAAATAATTTCCATCTTGTTCCCATAGATCGTTCTCACTCCTCATCCAAACTATGCGATTGGCTCCTTATCCACAAGAATTTTATCTTATGTTTGGGCTCAGCCTTGTTCTATGGGAGAGGGGTGTCAAATACTGTCCTTGAATGAGACCTAACCATAGCAAAGTTGCATTCCATATGCATTTCATGCTGCATTACAGCACCAAGGTTACTGCTGACTTGGGAGGAAATTTCCTCAAGAAACTTGGTTTTTACTCTGGTGGCAGTGCATGTTTGCATTGCTGACATGGGTCAACTGATTGAGCCATGTCTCTGGTAACAGGAAGCTTGCAGCTGCTCAGACACTTATTACCTGAACATGATTGGGATGTGCTGGTAGTATCTCAAATTGAAACAAGTTTGGGGGATGAATTGTTTGAGCCAGGCACTCTCTCCTGGTCTGTGTGGCATAGCTTTGTATCCATAGCAGCCCCACCTAGCAAAGGAGGTAGCTGTTGCTAAAAATAGCCTTCTGTGTTCTTTAGGTGTCTTCATCTCAGAAAAGATAAAATCACGGAAGGCAACTGCCCCGAGGAGCTGCTGCGAAATGCCAGGCAGACAGTTGAAGAATATTTCATAGCCCCACCAGGTACCATCTTGCATTATACAAAATAGTTAAAACCTTGTGTAAGTACCCTGACCTGCCTTACAACCCTACACACTCAGAAGTAGCAGTTGGGTGGCTAGACACACACCTTGGCTTTTTAGAAATATTTGTTAATTTCTTATTTAGGCAATACAGCCTGGCAGTTATACTGGCACGCAGCCGCTAAAAATGAAATATGGTGACAGCTTTAATCGCTTGTAAAGATGCTAGGTATACTTTCTTGTACATATCAATATAACTGTACATATCAGACATACTTAATCTTTTATCCAGTAGCAATACAGGCCTTTCTGGATATCATCCCAGTAGCAATACATGATTTATGGGCTTGTTTTGTACTTTATATGATCAGTACTAGCAGGTTCTCAGTGCTATTTGTTTTTGCTTCTATTAGGTAACATCCCTTTGCCAAAGCTAGAAGACGACACTTTCCCGCAGCACTAAGATTCCAGGGCTGGAACCTGATAATGCAGAAAAGTTCTGATAACTGGAGTCTAGGAAGCCAAATATGGAGTACCTTAATGGAAGCTTCTACTCCAAGATCATCCTCTGAGTTGTCCTCTCCCCCCACATATTTGTTTGAATTTTGTACAAAATACATAAAAGCAGTAGCGACTTGCAAATCTAGGAATTTGACCTCAGTGCCATGTCTTCAGTCTGGTTAAATTTATAGAATTGTCAGCCTTGAAAAAGTTCAGAACGCTAGACAATGTCGGTCTAAATCAACCTTGAATTTTTTTAAAAAACCGAGATGCTTTTTGCTTGCCTATCTACTCACAGAAGAATGAGTAGAATTCTGCAAGATTATATGGCTTAGATTCTCATTTTGAGTTCCTCTTGTACTACAACTTGTGTCTGGTAGTGATCTATTCAGTCAGACATACCAAGAACAAAATAGGGCGCACTTCCTTCTGAATGTGTTTTTTGGGGGGGGGGGGGGGGGGGGGAGGGAATAATTTTTTTTCTAAAAAGGAAGCACATTACTGCATTTGCTTTCTAATATTGTAACTCCTTTGGCATATGCCAAGTAGTTCAATCTCGTATTATAGTTCTACATTCTTTCCCCTACTTTCGTATTTATGCAACTAATGCCTTAGTTTGTAATAATTACACTTCTGAAAGTATTTGTTTCATTAGTGAAGTAGCTGCCATAGTGTGGAGAATATTTATTTATTTAAGCAATTTATACCCCACCCCTCCTGAAAACAGCTCGGGGCGGCTATTAACCAGAGAGAGGTAACGGAGGGCTTTTCAGTGTGCGCGTGCATATAAGGCTACGGTAGCCACTTGCGGAGAAGCATCCCCGTTTTCTGTCTACACAATAGATTAACGTGGAGCAGGACGTAACAGTGGTTGCGTTATTCAAAATGCCTGCAGTTGTGAGGGCAGCTGTCTTATCACTACTAAAAGTACTTTTCTGCTTCGGTAATGAGGGTGTTACCAATATTGCAGGTACTTGCTATTTTCTAATTACTTTTTGTATCACAAGCAAGATTAAGATTTGCATTATTTGTAAACCAAGACATTTTGCTCTGTAGTCAGTGATAGATATAAGAAGCCCCTCAATAACACACTTCAGAATTTATCTTAAATAGCCAAGCCAACCTGTGTACTTTAAACAGACTGTGCCTACTACAAAATTTCTACTTAGCTTTCAATAACATGACACCTGATCTATTTCTGACCCTACCTCTATTTTCCCTTGTGACTTCATTTGTCAGCATAGAACAGCCACTTGTAAAGTAAGCATTACTGGGACTCAGGAGACTTGAACTGTGGGGCTAGCACTTGTCTGCTCATACAAGAATTTACAACAGCATAATTAGATTGGTTTTCTTTTAATACCCAACTTTAAATGATTTTAAGTTGAGGAGCACACACCAGACATTTCTCCCCCCGCACCCCCGCTGAAACATCTCCCTCTGCCATTGCCTTCTTAAATAAGCCTGTTCTGCATTTCTTCAGTCTGTAATTCTGATTTGTTATATGCCTGAGGAAGGGCCTTGTGTGGCCTGAAAGCTTATAGTCTCACCAGTGGAAATTAGTCCCATAAAATAATACATCTTAACTCCTGTCTCCATTTCAAGTGGTTCAACATTTTCTACTCTGACTAGCAGCAGTTACGGCAAGAGATTTAAGAGGCAAGGCAACTTCATAAGAAGTGCCATACCGGGTCAGATCAATGAACCGGCATCCTGGCTCCAAAACTGTCCAACTTTGGTTGCTTCGCAGAAGTGCACAGCAGGATATAATGGAGTGATCCATATGCTGCGGTTCACTCCCAGCCCATGACTAATAACAATTTATGGGCCTGTCCTCCAAGAATTTATCTAATCCCATTTTGAATCCACTTATGTGGTTATCCTTTAAAACATCCTCTGGCACAGAACACCAGAGGTTAATTCTATGTGGAGTGAAAAATTACTTCCTTTTCTTTTAAATCTGTCAGTTAAATTTCAGAGTGTCTTCTAGTATTTTGAGGAGGGGTTAACAGCACTTTCATGCATCCTCTACACTGCTCATGATTTTATGAACTTCTGTAATTTCTCTTTGGTAGCCTCCAAGATGAAGAGCTCTAACCAACTGAACCTCTTCTCGTACAGAATCTGTTCCAAGCCTTTGATATTTGCTGCCCTTATTTGTACCTTTTCCATTTTTTACTAAATCCTTTTTGAGATAAGACCACACAGTATTCAAGGTGTGTTGGCACCATGGGTTTATATGGTTATTTTCTGTCCTTTTCCCAATCATTCCTATTTGTTTTTGACTGGTGCTGTACACTAAGCTGGTTTTAAGTCAACTATCCACACTAATGCTAAGATTTCTTTCTAGAGTGGTAACAGCTAATTTAGAACCCAATACTATGTATAATTAGGGTTGGTTTTTTCCTATGTGCGTTTACTTTATACTTAACATTTAACTGACAAGAATTCTAATACGTTGGTGAGGCATGGACTTCCCTTTAGAAAAACATCTTGGTTCTTCCCCATCTTGCCAAATTTGTCAGTATTCCTAACATTCTTTACAATTACCTCCACCAATTTGCTTAGTATTATCAGGCTCACTGATCTGTAGTTTCCTGGGTCACTTCTGAAGCTTTTTTTTAAAAAAAATTGATATTACATTTGCTGCCTTCCAGTACTCAAGTGCAGAGGATAATTTTAACAATGGTTACATATCACCAATAGTAGTTATGGTATTTCAGATCAGTGTTCCTTCAGAACTCATAAGTAGTATAGTTCTGGTGACTCATTACTGTCTATTTGATCAATTGGCTCTTACACTTCTAATGCAGTATCCAATTGGAACTATTCTTCAGATTCACCACCTAAAAACAGTTCTGCAGTGAAGACTGATGCAAAGAATTTCTTTAGTTTCTCTATAATGGCTTCGTCTTCCTTGAATGCCCCATTTATCTCTTTGTAGCCTAATGAGCTGACTGACTGTTTAGCAGGCTTCCTGCTTCTGATGTACTTAATTTTTTTTATCATTAACAAGTTGCAAATTCCCCTTTGGCCTGCATTATTGTAACCCAACATCTGCTCACACCTCTTAACCCAAGTATTTTCCTCAGTGCACAAAAGACAACCACCACTTGTGAGTTACTAAAACATTTAAATGTATTTCTAAACACAACAGGCTGAGCTGTACAGTCACTCCATTGCTTTTTAGCACCATCCTGTAGACAAGCCACTGACACTAATTCTCAAGCTTATTTTTCCTCAATTAGGAGGACAAAGCAGACACTTAACATTTTCCAAACCAAAACAAAAATGAAATGGCAGTTCAAAGTATTTCTTTACCAACATTTCCCTAGTAAAAACTGTCATTTAAAAAAAGTTTATTGAATAGAAAGGAAAACAAAACAAGGATTTCCTACGAAAGACTATATCCATCAGTTTTGGAATGTAAAGTCTGAGCAGAAAGAAGCTCAGTTCACATCTTAAAGAGTCCCTGTTAGATGCAATCAGTATGGCCTGAAGGTGGAGGAGTAGCGTGGTGATCCCCTGCTTTGGTATGGAGAATTGCGACTCCTTGAGCCAGAACGGGAGCGTGAGTAGCCATAGCTGGTACTTCTTTCAGGACAGACTCTGATATAGGAAGTTTCGCCCTGGAATTCAAACAAAGAAAACCCAAACATTTACATAACATCATGGGATTAACAGCAAGTGCCACCACATGGAGCCTGGTGCCAAGTCAAAGACTGGCGTTTCCAAGAGAGACAGACTAGTATAAATCCATCTACTGCTGGGTCAAACTCTGTCCTTGATGCTAAAGAGGAAAGGGCACCCTACACAATAATTAGTATTGTGCATGCATCACTGACAAATATCTTCTTAGTCAACATCAGCTGCACAAGCAGCCAGAAGAGAATGCCATGAACAAGTCCTTCCCATGTCTAAAAGGAAAAGGTTCTGGTAGATCAGTACAGCCAGAGTGAAGGTCCCATTGGATTGGCTCCATCCTTAACTGCTGGAGGGAAGTAGCTATATAAAAATAGTACAGCCGTTCAGCAATGGAAGGAGAGGCCGCAGCAAATTCGCATCAGCTCAACTCTTTAGGTCAATCATGTATCAGTAGCTCAGCTTCTGAATGGAAATTCCACAGCAAGCATTATCAGCCTCCAGCTGTGCCAAAGGGTAGGATTGTAGTAGGACTCAAGTCACTAGAAGGAAGTGGTTGCAGTGAGATGAAACTGCACCAAGAATGAAAAAGCTGTGGCACCACAGGAAGAGATTCCATGCTGAGGTGGGAAACTTAGCTGTAGATCAGCTCATCCTTAGGGAGAATTCTGCAGTTTGCTGACACAGTCTCCAGCTGCCAAGGCAAACTACATTACTCAAAAGCAAGTTGTTCAGTCCTTGGCTCTCACAGGGAGAATGGCACAGCAAGCCAGCTCACTCAGTCAGAAGCACAAATTAAAGATGTTTAAGTTCTTTCTCCCACTGAATCAAGGCCCTATCATGCCAGGCCACCATAGGGCAGGTTTCATAAAAAACTGGGAACGTGTATTAAGACAGACCCTTAATACCATACGAGATTACCATTAACTACTAGCTCCAAGATTATCACCCGATGCTGCCCTTGAGCCTCTTGGGAGCACCATGACAAGGAAAGAAATGCATGTTCCTCCATGACCTCACACGTACATGCTCTTCGCTCAAAGGCAGGAACCCACCTCGTGAGATCGGAATTTGGTGTCATCCAGTTTACGCAGTGCGTATTCCATGTCTTCTTTGCGAAGAAACTCAACTACACCCATTCCATCTTTCTGTACATCTGCATAACAAACATCACCAGCCTCACGCATGTGATCTTTCAAGTCTTGCCAGCTGCCTGATGGAGGAAGTCCTGAGCATGGAGAACACAAAACATAAGAGACCATGTAAAAGGAATGGCCACCTACTCAGGCTATGCTAGGGATGTGGACCCTGCTGCATGCCTTCATCTGGTCCTCCAGCCATATCAAGGGCTCAATCACTTCCATGTGTTTCCTGGCTTTTCTAGAGGCTCAATACTGCAATAAGAACAGAGGGATCCAAAGAACAGCATTAAGTTCCATTCGAGAGAGCCAGTAGTGGAACCCTCCGGGGAAGGCACAGAGCTTAGGCCATCAACAAGACAGTCCCCTAGGTATCTCTAGAATTCAAAAGTGCTGAAAATTCAGAAAATCTTTTGTCAGACTTGATAGTTACTCAATATCAGACCCTCATCCAAAAATAGCTTGTTCCCCTCAAAACCGTTTTGCTTTGGGCCCTAAAGATCCAGCAGAAAATCCTTGAGTAGTGAGCAAGGCTATCTGGGTTTAGCTGGTAAATAAGCAGCACGTTTACTCATGGCAAGGCAAAAGTTTTGGTTTCCCTGCAATACAGCACATGTTGGACTAGCAAATGGCTGCTCTTGGCAACTTTCAAGAAAGCTTCATAACACCTTTTACCAATATAAGGTCAAGTCAAAGTCAAGGGATTTTCAGCTAGCCTCCCTGCCCTCCCAGGCTCCTGAAGAGGTGAACTCTTGGGTTCCGTTCCTTTTGTTCAGGTCCTGCTGCAAGGTTGAAGATATTTACTGTTGTAAGCACAGTAAGTTCCTCACTTAAAGCATTTTTAAGCAGTGCATGAGTATTACTTTTAGGAGAGTCACAGGGCTATTTTTATATGGACTTTGTGATCAGAGTGCTGAATTTCCTCCTGAGAACTTCCAAAAAAATTTTTTTTTTTCCTGTAAGGACCCTCTCCACCCATCTGTCCTAATGTCAACAAATATTTGGATGTCCTTCCCAGAATAAAGATGTACCACCTCAGGAGTCCATTGTTTGCTGATTGAGGGAGCTCAGTCCAATCCCAGATGCCTTAGAATAATTCTTTCCCATAATAAGTGCAGATCTGTGGTCTATGCCCAAGGAGCTCCACATGTTTTGGGTTGTTTTTTTGTTGTTGTTGTTTTGTTTTTTAAAAAGTATCAATGTCTATGAATCACTTATGAGTTATTGGCAGATATTCCATCTAGCTCCAAACCCTGGTTTCCATCACATAAGAAAGGTGCTCAAGTTCTTCTCCCTCCCTTCACCCATCTGCAACCTAACACAGCATTGTCTCACTTCAGAATCCATGTCTGGGTTCACATCCGACCTAGGTGGAGACATTATTTCTGCTCACCCTTGATTTGCCAAGATGAACTTCAGAAGGAAGCAAGACAACGTCTCCATGAATGGGCTGCTGTCCTTTCTCCCAGCTCCAAGAAGCTCCTTTCAGGAACAGGTTTCAGGGTACAGAACAAACTAAGACAATAGCAGCGACAGCCTGCTTCTCCCCAAAACAATGAGACATGGCATTAGGAGGAGTCCAAGCGGGTCTGAAGCATAGGAGGCAACATACCTGAAACAAGGACTCGAAACTCAGAACGGCGTGAAGGAGGGCCATTCCTCCCACGGGGCCCCCCACCAAAACCTCCACCCCGACCTCTGGAGGTTCTGGGAAACTCAACACGCAGACAGCACTGGCCATAATCGTAACCATTTCTCCCATAAACTGCATCTTCCGCATCTCTGCGAACAAATAATACAAGTCATTAGTTAGCGATGCTCAGTCAGTGGTCCCTAATATCGCAGTGGGACATAAAGGATGTTGGTAGCATTGCAGTTTTCAGTTAACTGCAGGAATAATTTGAGATTTGATTTGAGAACTGCACCTAGGCCCAGCTGCCATTAGTAACTTGTTCAGGTAATGTTTGTATTTACAGACTGCAGGAAGCTTTTGCAAACTCTTTTGCTCCGACTTCTGTCCAGTATGTATTAAAGTTAAAGATAAAGGGAAGTCATGTTTGTAAGTCTATCCCATGGTGATCAAAGGTCAGTATAGTTTGGTAGCGCTCACTTTCACTTAGTTTCTCAGAAAGGTTCCACTTCGTTGAAGTCTGATCCGCTAGAGGGGGAAATTATTTCACGGATTGTACTGAACCTTAGGCAGGCTGATGTTACCCAGATGAATACGCCGTTTATTATCAGCTGCCTCTTTTTTACTGTTTTGTTTTATGCAATTATATGTGAAAGAGCTGTGTTGCTGTACTACAGGCCTAGTCACAGTTTCACTTTCTAGCCCAGAAAGGCAATACTAATCCATGCAAAAAAGGCATGACTCAATAAAAAGTGTTGGAACTTCCAAACGCACTAATAGGCAACCTTCTTAAATACAGGCTATCACCATGCATGGATGTGATTTTTAGGCATCTACTTGGTACTCTTAAAAAAAATAAAATGTTAACAGGGAACTGTGTTAAGACTGTTGAAGAGACTGGAAGTTGAGAATAGGATGGTACACTTCCATCTTTCAAGGTTAAAGAATACTAACCAGGGTTATAGACAAGAAACGAACATGGCACCAAGTGAGAGAAAAATAAAGTTGTATGAAGATGTTATGTGGAAAAGGTCACAAACGAGAAGTTGGGAACCACCGAGTGCATTTCCTACTAAAATTGTTGCCTAAGTGTTGACAGACAGGCCAGCTGAAGCACTACCAACTTTAATTCTTTTCTTTCACAGTGTATTCATTTTATTCTACTTCTAGTTGTAATGCTTTGTTTTAAGTTTTAAACTTCATAATAAGAGATTGGTCCAATTATCCCAGAAAGGGATTTGTTCCTAGAAATTGACAGAGGAATGAATTCCTAGTGTCAACATATGCACTTTACTATTATTAGTATACATTACAATCTATATGCTATTACTTCTCTGCCTTATAGGGATGCCATTTCTATTTTACAGACTAATAGAAGCAAAGAGACAAAGTCACCCAAGTAATCTGCAATAAAGGAGACAACTGAATATGGATCTCCCAGTTCCTAAGCCAGCACCATTGCTATGAGACTATCCTTATTCTTCCTAATACAGCAATGGAGTACCTAAATATTTTCTAAGTAAGGCTCTTCAAAATTCAGGCCCTGAAAAGTGGATCTGAAGAAAGTATAAAAAATGAACTTAGAAAGGTTTTCACAGAACGCGAACAATGGAAGATCACAACCCATCCTGTAAAGCACATGCATTAGCAGGGCAACTGTGTCATTGGTGTCTGGATTTCTCTACAAAATCATTAAAGGGGGATGAGAATGGGCAATAGTGTTTATATGAAATACAAGCAAAAATAAGAGTAACTGTTGATTTACAACTTGCATGAGCTATCTATGAAATACCAATTAAGAGTAACCAAGCCAATAATCTGCATAGGTAAAGGAGGCCTCAGAGAGCCCAAGTATTGCAGGGGCTAGCTTTAGAATGGTGGAACTCCAGTTGTGGTCTGTGGACCAGCGCTGTCTCTAGGGCCTTTACTCTTGCTCTAGGATGATCCATGATTCTTCCAGCTGCTAAACTATATTAAAAAGAGCTAAAATATATTTGATACATTCTTAGTAAAATATTTCTCTCAATAAAAGTAATGGTCAGTTCTTAGAGAGATGCTATCTGTTCACCAATGACAGGAAAGGCATTCATGGCATGGAAGACACCATCTATGTGAAAGCAGAGAGTAGCATCTATATCTTGTTACTGAGATCCACCAGCTTGGGAGATTTTGAATGCAATAATTTTTTATTCATCACCATGGTTGCTGTTAAAAAACACCCAAAAAAAAATTAGGAAATGCTTAATGTGTAGTAGGTGTTGACACTGCAAGAGCAGTTGGGCAATTAAATAGGTTGCCTAGGAAGGCTGTGGAATCTCCTTTATTGGAGGTTTTCAAACAGAAGCTGGACAAACACCAGACTAATATTGTAGTTATAGAGCCTCCTACCTTTGAGCAAGTTGTACCAGAGAACTCAGAGGTTCCTTTTCAAAGCAATATGTGCATAATAAGAATCATTAAGTTACATATAAATAATATAGATTATAGAGTTGCAAATGATGTAGGAAAGCCAGTCAGATTTTAAATTTGTGTTTGAAAATCAATTATGTTGATTGAATGTATTTTTTTAAAAATAAGAGAAAAAGAATGTGCTAATTTAACAATCAAGATTTTAACAGCCCAAGGGTGCAACACAGCACATTTATACCTGCAACCATTAAAGTTTAATATTAAAACCACCAGACCTGGCTGGGGCCCTTCTAATGCTACATTTGAAAAATAGGGGTGGAAAATTCAGATACTGGGCTCGCCGCTTAATCCAGTAAAGAAAACAGGAAGGTGTTTGAAATATGCCATTTTCTAGACGCCAGGTAACTGCTTATTAAAAGCAGTATTACAGAGAATAGGTTTAAAGCTTTTTTGGTTGTCAGTTTAGAGTGTGAACACAACACTTCCCCTCAACCACACAGCCAACTAAACCAGCATGTCTCCTTGAAAGCAGAAAACCTGACGTCTGTAATATTCGTTGCTGCCTTACAAATCTATCATCCTGTACTGAACTGTAGTAGCCTGGATTAGGAGTAAAAATATCTGCAACGTTAGGCAATGTATATCAAAAAACTACCAAATGCAATTTTTTTAAGCAGCAGCACACTAAAATGCACTTAGACAAGGATTCCTGACTGGGGGAAAGAAAGGTCCCATCCCCAGAGGGTTGATTCTGTGTCTGTCACTGCTCCCGAAGTGGGAGAGTCCCACGATGATATGCGCGGAGGGGGAACCCAGGAGGCCTAGGATGATGAGGTGAATGTTCTTCCGGGGAGGGGGGGTACTTTCTTGGGGGGGGTGAGAGAAGCACAAGGGGGGGGTCCTTCTCTTGGGGGCCTTGGTGCAACAGCCTCTCCAGGAGCTGGGGGTGCCAGGGGGGGGGCCTTCCCAGGCAGAGGCTTCGGGGGTGGGCGCGTGGGCTCAGCCCTTCCTCTCACCGCGGGTCCTCGAAGCGCACGAAGGCGAAGGGCACGAGGCCGCGCTTGCTCTTCAGCTCGATTTCGCGGATGCGCCCGTACTTATAGAAGAGCTCCTCCAGGTCCTTCTCCCGCACATCGGACGGCAAATTCCCCACGTAGATGCGCCCGTCCCCCGCGCCGCCCCGGCCCGACGCCCCTGACCCCCCGCCGTCCATCTCCCGGCCCCAGCCAGACATGCTGCCTGCTCGCCCTCCTTCCCGCCTTCTTCGCCTCACCGCACCGCGCCGCGCGCGCCCACACACACAGGGCAGGAAAAAGAGGGCCGCGCCAAGCCACCACTGCAGGCCTTGCTGCCGCCTAACGGAGGACACTAAACTCTCCGCTTAAAGGGGAGGAGGAGTCGGCAGCCACACTGCGCATGCGCTTCTGCGCATTCGCGCATGCTCAGATTTTTAAGTTCTGCAGCTCTACTCTGAACGTACTGCGCTTGCGGTCACTGCTGCTAGATCAGCTAAGTGCGCAGGCGCGAGTTGCTAAGTTGGATAGTTTTATTGTATGTTCTTCCCCATGTGTAGGCGCAAGCTGTTTGGCTCCTCCTCCTGCTCACACATGTGCAAGGACATGTGTCAACTATGGGGCTCGCTGTTTTGCTTTATTTTATGCTTAAACTGTGCTAGTCTACATTTAGCCTGCTATGATGCCTACTTTTCATCCTTTGAAGAATGAACAGATTGATTTAATTCTAAACAAATTCTAAACATACTAACAATTTTTTCAAAAATCATTCTTCCTTGTGTTCTTATATGAAAGAGCCACTTAGACAGCAGAGGAAATTGACCACAAATTGTCTACACTTGTGCTCCCATGCTGCAAGCTGGAAACTACAGACTAGTAAGCCTGACATCAGTACTGGGCAAACTGATAGAGACCTAAAAACAAAATTACTAGGCATATTGACAAGCATAATTTAATGGGTAAAAACGAGCATGGCTTTAGCAAAGGAAATCATGCCTCACCAACCTATTGGAATTTTATGAGATTGTTAATAAGCACATGGATAGGGGTGATCCAGTAGATATAATATATTTGGATTTTCAAAAAGCTTTTGACAAAGTCTCTCACCAGAGACTCCTGAACAAACTAAGTAGTCCTGGGATAAGAAGAAGGGTCCTGTCATGGATTGGTAGCTGGTTAAAAGATAGGAAACAAAGGGTAGAAATAAATGGTCATTTTTCAAGTTGGAGAGAGGTAAACAGCGTGGTGCCTCAGCAGTCAGTACTGGGACCAGTATTCTTTAACATATTTATTAACAATTTGAAAAAAGGGGTAAAGAGTGAGGTGGCTAAATTTGCAGATGACACCAAATTATTCAAGATAGCAAGACTCAGACTCTGAGGAACTACAAAGGGATCTCACACGACTAGGTGAAGGGACAATAAAATGGCAAATGAAATTCAATATTTATAAGTGCAAGGTAATACACATAGGGAAAAATAATCCTCGCTATACATCCATGATGCTAGGTTCTGGTCTGGGTGAAACCACTCAGGAGAAGGATCTTGGAGTCATTGTGGATAGTTCCTTGAAGACATTGGCTCAGTGTGCAGCAGCAGTCAAAAAGGCAGACAAATTGCTAGACATTATTACAAAAGGAATAGAAAATAAAAGGGGAAATATCACAATTCCACTGTATAAATATTTGGTATGACTCCACCTTGAGTCAGTTCTGCACATACAGTTCTGTTTGCCCCATCTCAGGAAAGATATAATAGAATTGGAAAAAGTTCAGAGAAGGGCTAAAATGATGATTGAAAGGATGGATTGACTTCCAAATGAGGAGAGGCTCAACAGGTTAGGACTGTTTAGCTTGGAGAAAAGGTAATTAAGGGGGAATATGATAGAAGTTTATAAACCATGAGCGGTGTGGAAAAAGTAAGTAGGGAACTGTAGTTTGCCCTTTATCACAATAAGAGAACAAACAAACAAAAGAAAGTATTTTTTCACTCAGTGGACAATACAGAGGAGGCAGCAAAAGCACCATAACTAGGCTTCAAATGGAAACTAGATAAATGCTTATATATAAATGCTTACTAGTTGGGCCTTAAACCCCTGGCTACCACTCGTTGGGAGTGGTTAGTAGGAGATGGGTCACACTATAGCTGCCCGCTGTTGGAGACAAGATGCTGGGCTCAATGGACCATGGGTCTGACCCAGTATGGCACTTCTTATGTTCTTATTTCGTATGTGATGGTCAGATATTGATATGAAAGTAGGCATCTTGCAGATTGAGAGGTGAAAACCATGCATTCTTTCTTAGACAGGGAAGTATTTTAGCCAGCATGACCATTCTAAACTTGAATGATTTTACAAATTTGTTTAGTCCCCCTTAAGTCCAGACTTGGCCTCAAACCTCCATCATGTTTAGGCCGCTGGGGAGTATGGGGGCGAGCTGCTCGTTACAAGCGTAGCCGGGACCAGCAGGACCTTCACCTGTGAACCAGACTGACAACAGGCAAGGGTGGAGCCTCCCCGACCGTGCGGGGAATAAAGACTCCGGAGGCGCTGGGGCGCAAGCCACGAGCGCGAGCCTAAGGGCGAGAGCACAAGGGCAGCTACCCTTAGGAGTTGCCCTTGGAGCTGCCCGGAGCTAAGGTGCTCGAATCTATAACTTTAATGATTGTAGCTTTGGAGAAAAAAGGGGTAGAATTTATTTAAACTAGTTTGCGACAAAATCTAAGGCTGGTACTGTGCTCCCGGTTAATATGCCTTCCACCAAAAGGCTCCGGACTGAGCCTTTGGTGGGATTCTCCCCTCCCACTCAGAAGCAGTTAAAACAGAGGTGTATGGAAACTTATTTCCCCTCTGTGGATTTAAATTTACCGGGAACTGCAGCAGCTGATTCTACACCTATAGAATTGATCTCAGAATCATCCTTTTCCCATGTAATCTCCTGTAAGTTGGGGGGAAAAGTGTCCTCCTTTTC
This sequence comes from Sphenodon punctatus, assembly GCA_003113815.1. Taxonomy (NCBI): domain Eukaryota; kingdom Metazoa; phylum Chordata; class Lepidosauria; order Sphenodontia; family Sphenodontidae; genus Sphenodon; species Sphenodon punctatus. The sequence goes on along the minus strand of QEPC01001423.1, from coordinate 7,377,553 downwards.
ACGACACTCTACACCGGTATCATCCCGGGAGGGGAGTGCCGTGTTATCACAGAGGTCAGTTAGGTATTGTGGGTATAAAGGGAATGAGTTTTTGAATGATTTTCTTACCAACCATGTTTCAGTTACAGCTGAATCAGTTCGATTTATGTGTGCACAAGTGCATCATATTCACGAGAAGTTGGATCTTTTGCTCCCCTATAGAGGGCGTGAATTAGGAGCCAGACATTTACCATCACCACCCTGTTTGGGTGCTGGAGCTTTAGGCCCTGTCCCCCCTGTGTTGCCTCCCAGTCAAGGTGTATCCATACAAGGAAATAAGCCCTCAGTACGACAGATTTCTGATGGACCACCCCGAGCCTCGCAATTAGGAGTGGAGTGTAATGAGAATAGCACGGTACCAACTCGTGCTGAAGTCGTAGCTTCATATAACTTACTGCCTTCCACCCTGATCTTTTCAATTTTGCCATGTCATGGGAGACGTCCTCCTCAATGGAACACTGTCTTGGATGTTGCAGGTCATCTCAGAATATTGCTAAATTTCCCAATTCAGAGATACCTGCCAATTACCAGGCACCACATTGAAGCAGTGGACCAGTTGTTGGTCTCCCGTGATAGGCAAATAATCAAAGTGACGTTTATCTCTGCGGCAATTATGACCAAAATCTGGGCTACTAAGACAGCTTTAGAGGAGAGGCCAGTCTTCCTCTCTAGAGCATTTCAGTCCAATTTGGGAAATGTTGCGATCTTGGGAGAGAGGGTCTCACAGGGTGTAGAGGGGATATTACCATCCCCAAAAGTTGTCCCCTCTACTCTCTCGAACTTGCCACTCTACGAAGAGAGTGAGGTTCTACACCCTCTGAGAGACATCTGCCCCACTCAACATGCCACACAGGGGTTGAGGAATGTGCAGGAGGACTCCCAGGGGGTAGCGTCGATGGAAATTGGAATTAACCCTCTATGCACCCCCACGCACTGTCCAGCTGAGCAGGGTTTAAGCTCGCAGAAGCATGATCCTCAAATTTTCCCAGCTGGGCAGAATAAGTTGGGAGTTTCACAGGCTTGTCTTCTATCCCAATTGGACAACCTATGCCTCCAACTGAATAAATTGAGAGCTGACTCCCACCCACGCAGAGGAAATTTACTCAGGAGGAAGAAGGAGGATCTGGAGGTGGAGACGTCCCTCCCCCTGAAATCTATTCAGCGAAGCTCCCGTATGGGTAAAACGAAGGGGAACAACATAGTGGAGGAAAGTTTTGAGGTGGGTACGACGGCCTGCCTCCAAGATGGCACATTGCTGCCAGCCATGACGGAGGACAGCCATGTGAACCTCCCTGTTGGGCCAGGATACGGGGAGGGCTTTGGGCCTCCCATAGGAGGGGGGGGGTCTCGGACTCCCAGAAGGGAGAGGGAAATGTTGCCCATTAAGGCCCCATTGGTGAACCCAGAGGCCCCCAGGGTGGCCTCTCTGGAACAGGTCGAGGCCAGACTAAGCTCTGGATATTTAGAGGAGGAGGTGTTAAATGAAAAGACTGGTAGTGCCCATTTACCAGGGTCCGCTAAACCGGAAGCCTCCTGACAATTACAGGGGCCAGTCTTCAAAATGGCCTCATGGAACATTTCAGGCTGGAAGTCCCGAGAGCAAGATCCGGATTTTAGACGACTTTTGGGAGAGCAGGATGTCTCTCTTCTCCAGGAAACTTGGGCGCTATATGATATAAAGTTGCCTGGCTTCTTGGTAATCTCCTTAAAGGCAACCCCCTCAGAAGCTGCAGGCAGACCCAGTGGAGGATTAGCTCTGGTGTATTCTAATTCTTTTAAGGCAACTGTTAAATTAATAAACTCTTATAAATCATACTTTGCACTTTACCACTGTGTGTTACCATCGGCTGAGGAACTGTTAATAGCAAATATCTATATCCCCCCTCTGACTTCGAGGTTTTTTTCCCCTGGCATCTGGGAGGAGGTTATTAATGGGGTTAAAGTGGCATGATTGATGTTCCCCACCACCTTTTTGGTTATGGGTGGGGACTTCAATACGAGATTGGGAGAGTGGCAGGGCCTTGGGACCCAAGTGAGAGATACAGACCCTATTATGATCCCCTCACGGAGTTGTCAGGATAAAGTTTCCAATAGGAATGCCAGGGAGATGGAGCGGTTAGTGGGTGATTTGGAGCTTGTATTGCTAAATGGTAGAGTGGAAGGAGATAAGGTGGGGTGCTTTACGTTTCACTCCACCCAAGGATCAAGCACCATTGATTATTTTCTGGTATCAATTAATCTATTTCCAGGAGTGGTGACCCTCGAAGTATTACCTGATGTTGAGACCACTCATTGTGTACTGCAGTTAGTCTGGGTGGTCACTCAAGAGCACCTAGCTCCTCCCCACAAGAAAGGGCTAAACCCCCCGGAGGGGGAATCTGTGGGGCACAAGAAAGCCAGATGGTCGGACAAACTGGCCCAAGAGTTTCTAACATTATTGCAGAAGCCCAATATGGTGAACTTGTGCTCCTCAATTGTAGGGGGGACGATGGACATTCAGAGAGGCTATGAAGTGCTGATCGATTTACTCAAACCATGTCTAATTTCTGAAGGTCGTCCTAGCTGCCAACAGAGAAGGTGCCCGACATGGTTTGATGGAGAATGCAGGGCCCAGCGTTTGAAACTTAGCCGGGCGGCAAATCGGTTAAAGAGGCATCCATCTGATCTCGATAAAATATATTTTCTAACCAATCGTTCGTGTTATCGCCGTTTAATCAGCTTAAAACGTCTAACCTTCCAGAAACATCAATGGTGGTGTTTGCAGAAAGCAGCGGGGAATGGGAATTCAAAAAATTTTGGGGGCCTTATCCGCCAGGTGAGTTTTGGGGAAGATACCCCTATTCCGGTTGTCTTGCCCCCCCAGGTGTGGGAGAAGCATTACGGGGATATCTTCTCAGTCTCTTTGTTGCCCTCCTGTGGCCCCTCTTTGAGGGAGTCCGATTCTTTCCCGCATTGGCCGCCAGTGACTGAAGGAGAGGTTAGGGAAATGATATTCCAGCTTAAAAGTGGTAAGGCTCCTGGAGCAGATCTAATAACAGTAGAACACCTAAAAGAGGCCCCCGATTGGTGGGCCAGGGTGTTAGCCTTGATCTTTACCCACGTGAATGCCACCGGCGATTTCCCTAGAGGGTGGCTCAAAAGTATTGTAGTCCCCATTTTTAAGAAGGGGGACCCGAGGGCCCCGGGGAACTACCGTCCAATTAGTTTACTGAGCATTCTTGGGAAGCTCTATTCGAGACTCCTATTGAAGAGGATGCTTAGTTGGATGGATGCTCAAAATATTATCGTGCCAGAGCAAATTGGTTTCCAGAAGGGCTGCTCTACAGTGGACCATATATTGCTTTTGTCCTGTCTTGTGGGGAGATCCCTTGGCCAGGGAAGGAAGGTATATCTGTGCTTTGTAGACCTAAGAACGGCATTTGACTCCATCTGCAGGGCCCGGCTGTGGCGCAAGCTGGAGGCCCTCCGGATGGAGCCGAGGCTGCGGTTCTTGATAGCCCGCATGCATGAGGTATGCCTCATGCATACCTGCGGGTCAGATATACCAGAGAGGGGGCTCTGTCAGGCAGAGTTGAGGTTGCCAGAGGGGTGAGACAGGGCTGCCTACTGGCGCCAGCTCTATTTAACATCTTTTAAAATGATCTTCCCTCGTGTTTGGATAGGGCCGATTCCCACCCTCTGCTGATCGGAAATAAAGGGGTATCAGCCTTGCTCTATGCAGATGACACCGTCCTTATTTCCCGAACACTGGTGGGCTTAAGGCGGGCGATGCAGACGATTGAGACATATTGTAACAACGAAGGCCTCTCTATTAATTATGGGAAGACAAAGGTGTTAATTGTGGGCTCCCGTAAGCACGGGGAAACCCACAAGTGGATGCTGGACGGCCACCCAATTTCCCAGGTCGATAGATTCAAATATCTGGGAGTTACCTTTTCCAATTCCCCGGCCTGGCGCGACCATTGGCTAACGATAAAAAATCAGGCCAGACAGACGGCAGGAGCCATTTGTGGCTTCTACTTTGGTAGAGGGGGTCAGTTGGTGCTCCCTGTGCTACGCTTGTTCCGGGCGAAAGTTGTGGTACAGCTTTTGTACGCTTTTCCAGCTTGGGGCCTGGATTTTTTAGAATCTCTGGAAATGATCCAAAATGACTTCTTTTGGGCTATTCTGGGGGTCCCGAAAGGAACTCCTCAGATTTTTTTGAGATTAGAAACAGGATGTCTCCCTATTAGGGTTTTTGCTATCCAGACCCTAGTAAGATTTTGGTTAAAAATTGAATTTACGCCACAAGGGGACAAGTCCCTTTTGGGGAAAGCCAAGGAGACGGGGCTACTCTCCCCCTGGCAAAATCGGCTGGAGGTAGTGCTGGGGAGTCTGGGGTTCTCCCTGGAGTACTTGGCTGGCAGGGGGCTTAAACAGGCGATGGTGATGGTAAAGCAAAGACTGGCGGATCAGCAACTACAATTAGATGCTGAAATGCAGAAACGTCAGAGGGTAAATCTGCAGTATATTCCACCAGCAAGCCCTTTATCTGAGATTAATTATTTGATTGCTTGGTCCAACTTCTCAGTAAGACGCGCTTTTACGCGCTTCCGCTGTGGGGTTTTCCCCTCGGCTATTCTGGAGGGTCGATACTTGGGTACGCCCTTCTCTGAAAGAATGTGCTCGCATTGTACACTTCAGACTTTAGATACGAACGAGCACATCTTGATGACTTGTCCTAGGCATAATGGGATAAGGGGCAAGCTTTTTGTGGCCCTTAAAGAAGCTCAAGTAAGTCACCCCTTCACTGACTGCCTCAGACTCTGCCTAGATGCAAGAATCTCTAAACTGACCCTAGCAGTAGCGGTCTTTGGCAACTCGGCATTGCACGTGAGAAACATAAAGAAATCTGGAGAGGCCCGGGGGGGTTCTAGTGGGAGCCTTTTGATTGAATATTAACAAAATTTATGGACCCGTTTGAAGCTATGAGAAGAGATCTAGGGAAAAGTCAGTTTCCAACTAAGTATCTAAGGGATACCTTTAAGTATACTGTCAATAAGCCTGGTTTAGAACTGGTAATAGAGTATGATGTTTTTTTCCTTTTTTTAAAAAGAAGAAGAGATGTATTGGTTTATCCGTTTTATTGTTAACCTTGTTATTTATGCCAAAAAACTTTATAGTTATGGCAAATAAAGTTTATTTATTCGATTCGTAAAAAAAATCATGTTTAGGAACTAAAAAGTATCTGGAGTTAAACCCTTTCCCTTGAACGTTTTCTGGGACTTCCTCAATAGCTCCCTTCAAAAGAAGGTTGTGGACCTCCTGATCCAGTATTGTTTTGTGAGAGAGGTTCCTAAAAAGGGATGGGGAGGAGGGGGGGTTGGGTAGAGAAGGGAATAGAACTGGATTGCATAGTCCTTATGTATGATTTCTAAAACCCATTTGTCATTGGTTATTAGGTTGTGGCAGGACGCAAAATTTGCAGGCACCTGAGAGCCATGAAATTTTATGCTCTGAGTTGTGGTCAATTGCAACTGTGCCAAATATAGGCCTTCTGCTTTTAGTATGTCAGCTTGTTTTCTCTAAAGTGTTTCTACAACAAGGTGGGAAGAGTAAGAGCTGCTGATAGGAAGTAAATGTAAAGCTTCCTGTAGCAGTAGACAGTCATTAGACTCACACATTTCTGAAATGGCTTGTGAAACCTATGTCTAAATTGAGTCCATGATTCTTTGTATCTAGTAAAGCTATTAATTTTTGTTCCCAGACTCACTTTTTAAAGGTGTTGCATAGGTTTCTTTTTAAGACAAGCACAGAGAGGTCAGAAATAGGGTGGTCACTTTGTGAGAAGTAAATGCCAATAGTAGAATCCGTGCTCCTGTCCATGCACTTTTTTCTGTGCAAGTTCATGCGTTTGTGCAAGGCAGGGGTGGATCCAGAAGTGATGTGGATGGGGGGGCTGAAGTCCAAAGTTAGTATAGCTCCGCCCAGGTGAGCAGGCCCCGCCTCCAACCCCACCTCTAGCTCCACCCCCTACCAAGTGAGCAACAGTGTTAGGCCAGTTTATCCCTCACCCCAAAGCCATGTGAAACCCCCCAAGCCACAGCTCCAACAGAGGAGGGGGACTCAGGTTCAGTGGAGCAGTGGATATGATAGCTGGGCTCCAGCTGCCACCTGAAAGTGAGCATCAAACACAGATGGTTAAATAACCCCTTCCCCTAGTCTCACTACAGGAAAATACAAAGTCATGGGGCAAATCCCCATTGTACCCCATGCCAAAGAGGGAAATAAATCAGGGAGGGGCAAATGCCCCCTTAAGCCCAAAGTAGATGAGGGGCAAATCCTCACTGTGCAAAAGAGGGCAATAAAAGAGAGGGGGGAAATGCCCCCTTACAAGCCAATCAGGTAAGAAGCAAATCCCCACTGCACTCCATACCCAAAGAGAACAATAAAAGAGAGATGGGCAAATCATGCCCCCTTGTAGGGGTGTGCATGTCATTTTCATTATTACAATAACAATAATGAACATTGTTGTTTTCATTATCGTTATTGCAATATCAAAAATGACAAATAATAATAACAAAAATAGAAACGAAAATGACATTTTGTTTTTGAAATAAAGGGAAAAACCTGAAAAACATATTTCTGGCTGTAACTTTTTTGTTTCTTATTCAATTCTGATTAAACATGGGGAGGGTGTACCCCCAATGGAGGGCACTATGTGTACCAATTTGTGAAATGATTAGGTAAAGGAAACCGATTTTAGAAGCAATTGAATGTTGTGATTTTCAGAAAAGCTCCATACACATTCATGGCTACAACTTCTTTATCTTGCATCCAATTTGCATTACACCTGTGAATATTATGTCCCTCCATAAGCCTAACACTCCTGCCAATTTTCAGAAAGATTGGATAAAGGGTCCTGATGGTATAAGACATTAACTTTAAAATACATTTCCAGCTGTATCATTTGTATATTCCATCCTGTTTAAAAGGTATTTGGCAGGAATGTATCACATACCTTCACTGTCATCTCTGCCAAACTACAGAACAATTTGATAAAGGGACCCAATTTTATAAGCAATTGATGTTGTCCCTGTGAAGACCATTATTCAGATAAATAGCAGCACATGCAGTGCCAGTCAGAGGCAGGCACCCTGCATGGCAGGGGGAGAGAGATTGTAGGAGGGAGGATGTGGAGCAAACCAAAAGACTGACAGACACATTCAGTGGCCAATTACTGCATGCTTCCAGGTTTACAGGACCAATTGGTAGTGACTTCGAGGCAGGCATAGGGGGCGGCCCTGAGGTGGGCATAAGGGCATAAAGGACATAACTGGGACTTTGGGGATAGCATCCCAGCAATCAGGGGACATAGTTTACACATCCAGGCTGGTCAATTATCATCACAATCACATCCTGCAGCATGAGACAGAGGACATAAGAGAATCTCTATTGACTCTTTCCTAAACAGATGCTTCTGACTTTCCAGTAACAAGTGGGGGAGAGATGTTGGGATAGTCACAGCACAGAATGAGGATATTTGGTTGACCTTTCTGCTGGCCAATTGGCATCGCCAACCGATCTTATACCACAGTGACGTAAGAGAATCCCTGGTATAGGCTCCTCTGCATATGCTGTGCAGACATATAAAATTGGGACCTTTTATCACAGCTTTCTGATACGTGGCAGAGATGATAATGAAATGATAATGAAAGTGTTATAAACAGCCCTGCCAAATTTCATATACACTAGTTGGACTACAAAGATATTAGTCAGATATACATTTATATGTTAATTGCTTATACCACCAGGACCCTTTATCCAATACTTCTGAAAGTTGGCAAAGATAGTAAATATGGGAAGGGGTTTAAACCTGCCAACTGTCATCTACATTCGATATGAGGCAAAGAAGTTACAGCTAAGAAAGTATATGAATGTATATGAAGAATTTTGCAAAATAAAATAATTCAATTGCTTCTAAAATTCGATTCCTTTACTTAATCCTTGTGAAATTTGGTACCCTTAATGCCGTCCATTGGAGGTATATGCAGCCCATGTTTCAGCCACATATAGTGAAAAACAACAGTTACAGCCAAAAATGTGTTTTCCAGTGAAACCAATGAAAATTAAAGCCAAAACGAAATGGGGGTGTGTGTGTGTGTGTGTGTGTGAAGCCTCCTGAGCACCCCCCCTGTGAATCCGCCCATGCAAGGGTTGGTGGGTTTCACCTACATCATTCCCATGGGAGCATTTAGTGCTCTCAACAGGGAAGAAGAGGTACTGATTTTTAGGGAAAGATAAAATGGAGACTGTGAGAAATTTTACTTACCTAGGATTTACCTTTTCAAAATCACTCACATGGTCAGACCATGTGCAACAGGTTGCCCTTAAGGCAGGAGGGATTCTAACATATAATAAGCTGGCAAGGCGCCTGTGGATGGAGGCATTGAAAGTGGCAAGTGCAAAGATGGACCCGATCTTATTGTATTGGGAAGAAATATGGGGATTAGATCCAAGAACAATAGAAGTAGTTGAGAAGGCCCAGGTGAACTTCTTAAGAAAACCTTTGGCCATACAGAAGAGGGTCCCATGTGCTTTGCCCTGCATGGAGACAGGAGTGGTAAACATTTTTGTTAAGACTAAACTTAGATCCCTGTGTTACTGGATCAAACTTAGGGCTAACTCCCCTCAAAAACTTGCTAAACAAGCCCTGGAGATGGATACCCTTCAGTTAGCAGAGGGGACTTGGGTGCTGGCAGTAAGAAAAGCCCTAGAGGAATCAGGGTTGGGGATGCTGTTTTCCGATGTCCAGCCACTGCCTCTGTCTAACGAGAGGAAAACTATTATAGAGCGCTTTTTGGATATATCTAGACAAGATGATATAGCCAATGTCAGGGCACTTAGATATTTACCCTACTATGTGCACATCTACCCTGAGATGGGGCTCCCTGTCTACCTGTTAAAAATTAATCAGTTCCACTTTAGAGAATCTATGGCAAAAATCTGCCTGGGTCAGCTGGAAATGAAGGTACAGGAGCCAAGATTCCATATAGACAAAGAATATGCGCTTGTAAAAGGGGAGAGGTGGAGGACACGACCTATTTCCTCTGGGTATGCCCCTTATATCAGGAGATCACAAAAGGGGGGGGCCTCAATAAATGTAAGAGGTGCCCATCATTCATCCCAATGACTGACCCCCATGGCGAGTGCCTCATCTACTTGGGTCCACATCAGACAGACTGGCAGTGTCCCTGGGCCATCCGTGCATCCTTCCCTATGCACCATAGAGTTGCGGACACTCACTGGACACTCTAGGCTGGTGCCCATGAGTCCATGGTGCTGAATGGGGCAATGGATATACGGATGCGGAGCTGCATCTTGGATCCCCCACCTCCAGCAGATGGGCAGCAGCACCAAGTTCAGCCATTGTCATGGGTTTGGCTAGCCAGCTCCACACCACATGCTCCTGGATGTTCCAGAACACACCATGCTGGGCTACCCTGGAGTAGCCCCAGGGTGCAATCTGGCGGGCACCCTTTAGACGGACTGGTCAACCTGGGGGTGATGGGGGCATCCATGGGCACCCTCAGAGCTGCCGTTCGTCTGTTTACACCTACTCTCTCTAGATTATACAACATGGGAAAGAGTGGCAGAATCAGGCTCTTTAATTCTGTGACTTGGTTTCTCTGTACAGTATAATGTGGATATAATAATAATACTGTAATAGACTTGCTAGTGAGCACATCATATGTACATGTGTGAATCACTGCCCTCTGGTGGATCGAACCAGATTCCTCTAACAGGAGATGTTTAATTGCCATTGCCAAGAAGTACCAGTTCGTGTGCAGTGTAGAGACAACAATAAAGATTAGGAGGCCATAGATTTGTTTCTTTTTCCAGACTTATGAAACTGTTTCTTGCTAAAGACCTTTATGTTCTTGATCATGAAGTGGTTCCTTGTACTTTTCCTCCCTTTTTACAAGCTGCCAATTTTACAATAAATAAATAAATTGGTGTTTCCTGGAAGATTTGCCTAGATGGTGTTTACCTATACTCAGCTGGCATCTTTGAAGCAGTGATGAAGTTTATCCATTCTCTGCCCTCCCTGCAGCACCCAGATTCCTGTTTTAGGGTTTCTATGCTCTGCAGCCTCCTGATGATGCCCTCCAGCCATTCTACCTGGCACCTATCAATGGTCTACTCTGACGATTCATTCATGTTTGCAAAATGACTTGAAGACAGAGAATGAAAGGTATTATATTAAAATGAACTTGTGCCTTTATAATAACCCATATTGGAAATCATGTGAGTATTTGTATTTCAGAGTATTGCAAAGCAGACCTTTCCTTTACATCTCATCTGCCTTCTGCATGTTCATGACTATCACATACTCCTTTCCCCAGCCCAGCCCATTCAAAATAGATACAACTAGTTGATCTAAAATTCAGGTATTGGGTGAAAACACAAGTGATGGCTGAGTGCCACTGTCACATACAGCTCCAGAGCAGGAAGCCACTGGCAACCTGGTCAGGATTGGGTCCGACCATGGAACAAACATTCATGTGGCTGGGGGTCGGGTGGGGGGAGCTGCACGAATGTGCGGCCAGCCAGCCCTGTCACCATGCTGCGCCCACTGCCCCACCTCCATGGGCAGCCATGGCAGCCGGTCATGGTGGCCACACCAGGTCAGTAACACATCAGGCTACCATACATGATAGCCCACTTCATCCCAGTCAGGTGGGCCGTGATTCTGGAGGGCTCTGGGATTGCAGCCCAGGCTAGCCACCAACATATCTGGGAGAACTTTGGTGCAAACATCTGGATTGCGCCCAACAAACATGACAGTAGTCTGCGAGCCAAAGTGGGCCACCGTCACATTTGTCAACACCCAATGTCTGCGTGAAAGGGTGGAGGGCTTCTGAAAAACCAAGGTCAAGGATTTCCATGCCAAGTTAGGCAGGTGTGTGATTGTTGGTGCCTTTTGGCAACATGCAACCCAATCCATAGAGCACTCTGCTGGCACAAGACCCTTTGATGTGAAGGGGGCCAGAGGCAGTCACCCAATGGGGGGGTACCCTGATGATGGAAGTGCTTCTTATCACTTCTAAGGGTGCAATCCTGTATTCTCTGGGTAAAGCCACAAGTGATGGCTAGGCTACTGTGTCCCAAGCTGACGTGGGACAGACAGCCCCAGTGGATGGTGTGCACTGGACAGAGCACAAAACACACATGCTCCCAGCCGGGCCAATGGCAGCACAGCCTGGGGGCAGGGAGAATGGGGAATGCATGGCGACCATCCCCGCCCCCACGCTTCACACAGCCTCCTGCCATGACAGGCAGCCATGGCAGCCAATGAAGGCCACCATGACAGCTGGCTATGGCAGAGGTGGTCTGGGCCAGCAGACTGGCCTGGAAACAGAGGCCCTTTTTACACAGGCAGCACCCATGCATGAACACCCAGATTTCTGGGTGTTAATGCGTGGGTGAGTCTCGTGTAAAATCCATGGGGGGGGGTGCATGCTCCCACAAACATGAATGCACACCCACCTCCACCCATCATACATGCACGGAGCAACCGGCAAAAACAGCAATTGCTCCGTGTGTGTGCAATGGGTGGAGGTGGGTGTGCGCCCGTCTACACCTTCCCCACACCGACTGCACATGGACCGGCACACACACACACACACACCACTCCGTGGCCCATGTTAGAAGGGCCAGACACTCCAAGATGGCACACTTTGCTCCAGTTGGGCATGTTCTAGCCCAGGCTGTTACTTAGGCTGGTTGCCAAGGTGAGAGCCCAGGCTAGCCATCAACATGACCTGGGATACCCCAAGTCAACATCTGGCAGCCATGAACCAAATGTGACAGCAGCCCATGAGGTAAAGTGGGCCTAAGCAGGAGGCCGCTGTCACATCTGGTTTTACTCACTGTCATCAATGGCAAAACTCCCATTGACTTTAATGGCTGAGGACTGCACTCATGATGTCTAAATGTACCAATGGAAAATAGTTTCCAGCCTAACTCAGTAGGTTACTAAAAAGACAGGCATCAAACCTATTTAAAAGTCACAGGAAGGAAAGGAGGGGAACTGCCTAGTGGCTGTGCCTTTCTACTTATTTCACACTTCCCATTATATATTTCCCTCCTTTTTATGTTGTTCTTATCTTGATGTTTTTAATTATTGTAAGCCGCGCCAAGCTGCCTGTGGCAGGAGAGGTGGGGTAACAAATTTTTTAAATAAATAAATAATAAATAAATAAATCAGTCCAGAATAGCATTCAGCCAACGTTGGTGTTCTCCTTTATGTGCTAATTGTGCTTCTTTCACACACATTGCCTCTGGGAAACTGAATGGCTCAGATTTGTAACAACAGACTAGAGTGCTAGTCATAGCTAGGTTGTCAATGGGTAATTTCAGACGTTAGGAGATCACAGTCAACCACAGTGAATCCCAGTGCATTCCCTGTGGTGGCTGCAATCGCGGTAACGTCAGAATGATCCTCGCCAGATGTTCACCATGGTGAATACCTGGCGGGGATCAAATCTGACCACAGTTCTGGACCTCCGGCTAGCCCGAGGTCCAGAACCGTGGTTAGATTGGCCACGATTCGGGATAGGCCAAAAATAATGTCTGTTACCTTGGCCCATCCCAGATTGTGGCCCCGACCATGATATGGGATCAGGCGCAGCGGCCGCATTGGCTGCTGCGCCCACCCATCTCCCCATGGGTGGGTGGCCAAGGGAGCGGAGGGGGCTGTGTGCCTGCACGTTGCACCGCACAGCCCTGCCCCCGCCGAGTTTCCCCAGCGTGATGGAGCCGGCACGTGTAAAAGATGGCCAGCTTCATCACGGACTGGGATCCGAGTGAGATCCCAGTTCAGGATTCAGCATGGCGGGCCGAATGGCCCGTCGCGTCTAAAATTACCCAATATCAATCCAGTTCAGATTGTGTCTAAAAGTCACACCCCTGTGACAGCTGTTCTGTGACTGTGTAAAATGAGGTGTGGGACACAGGGTTGCTCTACACTTTACTAATCCCAAGGGAAATCTACCCCATGGTATGTAGTGAAACCTGTGGTGGAGTACCATAAACATTTGTTCATGTTGTTCTATGGCTTTACTGCCATCCTTGCTGTATGCTGCCACCCTATGGACTCTGACCAACAAGAGGAATCAATGGGCTGGCAGCATAAATGGAAATAAATTGCCTGCGAGCTTGGTGCTATGACACTGACTAGGAAAAGCTCCCTCCCCACACTGGTGAAACTGACAAGAGAACCCCTACTGGTAAAACTGCCTAAGCAAAGTGAAAGTGGTAAGGGGAGCACCCCCTCCCCTGCACTAGTGCCTAGTGCTGGTGAACCGACTACACAAAGCTCCTGCATGCTGGTGAAAATGACAAGGGAATCCCCCACTACTGCTGACAGGGCCGGCCCCAGGCATGTGCCACATGTGCAGCTACACATGGCCCCGCAGCCAGCTGGGCCCCCCCACTTGCCTCCCCTCCCTGGCTCCGGTCCCCATCCCTCACCTGCCTCTGCCTCCTGGTAGTGCTCCAGCAGCAGCCGCAGCAGCAGGGACACCAATGGGACTGGGAGATAAAGCTGTTTGTTTACAAACAACTCCTCCTCATGCGAGTGATCAGAAGGTTGTTACTTTTTAAAGAAGGTTCTTCGAGATAGCTCCTAACATTCTCACAACTGGGTTATGCATGCTCACCCTATTCAAATAACAGACCACATGATGGTCTGGAGCGCCTCTAGTATAAAAAACACTCTTCCCCCTCTGAATGACAGTTCCTTCCAACCCCTTCAAGGAATATAAGAAAAAAATTCCATGCGGGGCTGGAAGGGTGGGTGTTGTGAGAATGTTAAGAGCCATTTCAAAGAACCTTGTTTACAAGGTAGTATCAGCCCACATGGCGCTCTGCCCCACGGAGGGGCCCTCCCCTTCATGCCTGATGACAGGCCCCACCCCCCGCATTGGAACACAACCCAGCACCACTACCAGACACCACGACATTGGAGGCCCCAGCGCAGCATCCGGTTGCCGAGGCAACCTGCCCGGACGTTGCCAACCCGGAACTCCAACCCTCCACCTCCTGGCACGTGAGGGCGCAGCTGGAGCCTGTGTGGCATTCTGCGCGACTCCAGGCATGCAAGGGGGAGGGGCCAGGTCTTTAAAGCATGGCACTGGATATCACACAGTGCCAGTGATCGGAGTGGAGAGACTGGCCCAAAGCTAAGTGTATTTTTGTGCTCTTGTATTGCTGTTTATTTATTTATTTATTTATTTATTTCTACAATTTATACCCCGCCCCCTCCTGAGAACAGCTCGGGGCGGCTCACAACAATATAAAATACATAAAAACAAGTATAAAACAATTTAAAATAATCAACAAATTTAAATGTTTAAAACAGGGCCCCGGGAATTAAAAACAGTAAACAGGATAGGGGAGAAAAAAGGAACATAACCCTAACCCACCCTCCCCCCCACCCCAAAGTCCTGGGCGAACAGCCAGGTTTTACAACACCGCCGGAATGACAACAGGCTTCAGGCCAGGCGAGCTTCCTCCGGAAGGGAGTTCCAAAGGCGCAGCCCGTCCACCGAGAATGCCCTCTCCATTGTGGCCCCCCGCTTTATGCGGGGAACCTCCAGAAAGGCACCCCCGGCCGACCGCAGGAGCCGCTCTGGGGTGCGGAGGGCGAGGCGGTCCCTGAGGTATGAGGGGCCCAGACCGTGAAGGGCCTTATAGATCAGCACCAAAACCTTGAACCTGACTCGGCACGCTATTGGCAACCAGTGCAGAATCTGGAGCACAGGTGTAATGTGCTCCCGACGACCCGTCCCCGTGAGGAGACTAGCTGCAGATTATTCTGCACTAGCTGCAGCCTCCAAACCAGGAACAAGGGAAGCCCCACGTAGAGTGCGTTGCAGTAATCCAGCCTCGAGGTGACGAAGGCATGGATGAGGGAGGCCAGGTCCGGGCCGGAGATGAACGGACGCAGCCTACGCACCAGATACAACTGGCGGAAGGCAGCCTTAGCGACTGCCTCCACCTGCCGCTCCAGGCGCAGGTCCGCGTCCAATATCACCGCCAGACTCTGGACCTGATGAGCTATAGGAGGGCGAACTCCCCCAATCAGGGGGGCCACTACCTCCCTCGCTCTCCCTACCAACATCACCTCCATCTTATCAGGGTTGAGCTTCAGTCTGCTCTGCTGCATCCATTCCNCATTCTGTCACGGCCTCCAAACATTGGGATAGCAACGAGACAGCCGGGTCTGGGTCAGTTGAAAAGGAGAGGTACAGCTGAGTATCATCAGCATATTGGTGACACCGTACCCCGAACCCTCTCACAACCTCCCCCAAGGGCTGCATGTATACATTAAATAATAACGGAGACAGAATAGAACCCTGCGGAACGCCGCATGATAAGGCGCGGGGGCACGATGTCTCATCCCCCAACACCACCCGCTGGCTTCCCCCCGAGAGGAATGAGTGGAACCATTCAAGAACAGTCCCGTCCAGGCCCCCCAGGTCACGCAGCCGTCTCAACAGCAGCCCATGGTCCACGGTATCAAAAGCGACGAGAGATCTAGCAGGATGAGAAATGTTGAACATCCTGCATCCATCTCCCGGCGGAGATCGTTGACCAAGGCCACCAACGCCGTCTCAGTGCCGTAGCCGGGGCAGAACCCAGATTGAAAAGGGTCTAGGAAACTGATGCTATCCAGATGCACCTGTTGTGCTTAACCTTGAGAGTGTGATACCGTTGTGAGTGTACCCTTGTGTCCTTCCCCCCCCCTTGAGTGAGAGTGAGTGATTGCGAGTGTGGGTGGGTTGAGTGCATAAGCCCTCCCCCCTCCCTGGGGTATCTGCCTTCTCCCCTGCTGCTCGAAAGCCCGTCCCTATTGTCCCATGGACCTAGACCCTGTTCCTGCCTTCCCCCACACCTCCAGCACTAGCATTTCCCCCACACCCCCTTCGTATGAGAGTGAGTCTGTGGAGCGGTGGCATAGGGCCTGGTGTTGCATTCTCCGCTACGAGCTCTGCGCCCTATGATGATAGATGCATGGTCTCCTTGAGATCTATTGGGCTACCACACTATCCTGATGGGCATTCTCCTCCCATGGGCCCCCTGCAGAGCATAGCGGCGGGGTGGGTGAGTGAGTGTGTGCACCCTTCTCTTCTCCCCTTTCCCCCCACCCCTGTGACAGGTAGCAACCTTCTGTTCTTCTTCGAGTGGCTCCTCACAGGTTATTTTTACATGGCTCCACCAGGTAGGGGGTCCGTGGGCGCGCACCGCGGTGCATGAGCAGGGCATGCACACAGCTGCACACGCAGCCCCACTCACCCCCCACTCATCCACACCCACGGAGTAACCGCCATTTCCCCCAGTTGCTCCGTGCGTGGGGATGAGTGGGGGGGTGAGTGGGGATGCGTGTTAGGCGGGTGCGCACGCACCCCCCACTCACCATGGGCACGTGCACCACGTTGTTCACACAGGGCTCCCCCACCCATGAACACACAGAAATCTGCGTGTTCATGGCTGGGAGAGGCCTATGTAAAAAGGGCCACATTCTCACAACTGTCTTACTTATACTGTCTTAGGTAGGAATTTAGGATGTAAAGCAATATCTATTCTGTCTTGGAAAATAAATCTGCAAATATGGTTCTGAGATTATTATGGCTGCTATTTCACTAACTCTTCTTAATGAAGTTATTGCTAACAGGAATACTGTCTTTAAACCCGCCCCCCATAACCAGTTCATTTGCACCCCCCATATAATAAATTCACACTGCCCCTGGGGGCACAAATTAAATGGTTATGGATGGAGGACATTGTGAATTGATTATATGGGGGTGGGGGCGCAAATGAACTGGTTATGGGTTGGGGACAGCGTGAACTGGTTATGGGGGCAGAACTGAACTGGTTATATATATATAATGAGCAATGTTGTTTACATCATTCAATGCAAACATTCAGGTTGCCACATACAATATGTTGGTAAAACCACCACAGATCTGCATACCCGTTTTAGGAATCACAAATCTGCTATCCTGACCAAAAAATACAACAACCTGTTGCTAAACACTTTAATTTATAAGATCATGAGCTATCAGATTTAGAAATATTCCCCATTGAACACCTACCAAATCTTGTGATGCTGGATAAAAGGGAGAACTTCTGATCTATAGACTTAACACCTTAACACCTCATGGCCTCAGTTTGGAAGATAATAGCTAAGAAGAGTTTGCCTTCTGCTTTTTGCCACTTCTGCAGGAGTTACCTAGCTAGCCTTGGAATTTTCAGACCACAGTATTCCTCTAACTGTCACCTATCTCTGGGTACCATTTGAAACCCAGTGAGCTACTGACGAAGGCAGAAGCTGAAACGTTTAGCTCCAGCTTCAGCATCAGCTTTTTATCTTTCCATCTACCTCTGTTTATCAATCTACATCTACAAAAAATTATTATTAAATTATTGATTGACTGCATCCTCCTGGGATCCAGAGCTTCCTTGAGAGTTGTGCTGTTCAGTTGCTTTCCAAGTCTCTCTCTATCTTGCTCTCTTTTCATGGCATAATGCGCTTAATAGGCTAGCTGCATTTTGGGTCTCTTGTGTGTGATAGCAGAACCTCTGAATTGGTCACGCTGCATGTGTGCACAAGGCACAGGCAGCGCTGGCAGCAAGAAGCAACAGGCCTTGGAGGCCAGGCTGGCTAAGCTCACCCCTCCTCCAGTAAGGCAGTGGACGCAGTCAGTCTCTCTGTGCCTGCCTCACTGCCCGCCTGGCTGCCCCTGCAGTGGAACCACTTCTGGGGTGGTGGTAGACACTTGGCTGGGGGTGGGGGAAGCATTGGGAGGCTATGCTTGTTTATGGCCACTCACCTGAGCGCCAAGTAAGGCAGCCAAGGGGTGCCAAACCGGGAGGGGGTGGGGGAGAAGCATGGGGAAGCCATGCTTCTCCATGGTTGCTTGGAGGGGTGGAGAATGGGAATCCTTCCTGTCCAGAGGGAGTAAATTTTATGTAAATTTACACATTTGCATAATTAGGTGGGGCCTAATTATGCAAATTACACCCCACACCAAGACTTCACACATGACCTCACAAACCCTGGGGCCAGCCCTGACTGATGAAACTGATTAAGCAAATCTTTTACTGATGAAAGTGACGAGAACACACCCACCCCTCTCAGCTCTGCCCTGGTTTACTTACAAAATGGACTAAGCAAAACTCTCACTCTAGTAAAATTGTTATCTCCATCTGGTGTTATAAGCCATCTGATAGTCTGGCTGACCAATGTTGGGTAGCAAATGGATGGCAGTGAACACACATTGATTCCCTGTGCTATTTTCTGCTGCTCTTCAGGTTTGCTGAGCATTTTCCCAGATATATTCTGAAGAATCAATCTCTGCAAACCCGTGTTCACTCCATGGATTGCTCCAGGGTTTGTGTAACACTTGCCCTTGTGTTAGGCAGCTAGAATGGTGGCTAGCATTACTTGTAGAGACCCCTACAGAGGGTGTTTTCAGCCATGACAATGACCAACTTTAGCACGCTTTACTCTGTGGGCCACCGTCACATTAGAAAACTCCCACCGGATGTTATAACAGGATGGATTCCAACCATGGTGGTGGCTAACCCAGGCTGTGACTTGGTGAAGCCCGGCTCCCCACCGTCTCCAGCAGCCAGGCCCCCATCACGTTAGTTTGGGGGCCTGGCTGGATTCCAGCCAGAATGCCGGTCCCACTCCAAACTGAGTAACTCCATGACAGTGCTTCAACACTGTCATGTTAGGAAAACCCCAGAGACGCCTCTTTGCCAGCACATTGGAATTCAGAAGTCACCTCAGGACTAACAACCTCATCACACCTCTGCACTACACTTTTGCCCTATTTTCAACTAAGTATAGCTTGTAAGATCTCTTTGAAAGCTTACACCTTGCTAATGCCAGTTGTCTGTGCAAAATATGTTTACAAGAACTATTTAAAGAACCATGTACTGTATTTGAAATTATTGTAAGAACTGTAAGCTTTATTGCATCTTCCTAGAGTCAACAGCAATGTTATGGGAACAACAGCCTGAGATAGTTTCCTCCACACCTGCGTGGGTTACTTATGCATGGGAGTTTCTGGCAGTTTGGGCCTTTACATTGAGCCTTCTGGTAGGCTATCAACACACAGATACCTATTGTGTTGTAAGATGAAACTTAATGTGGACAAGTGCAAAGTGATGCACACAGGGAAAAATAACCCAAACGATACGTATACAATGCTGGGTTCTAAATTAGGAGTTACCACTCAGGAAAACAGTAGTCTTGGAGTCATTGTGGACAATATATTGAAATCTTCAGCTCAGTGTGCAGTGGCAGTCAAAAAAAGCAAACAGAATGTTAGGAATCATTCAGAAAGGGATAGAGAATAAAACTGAAAAAATCGTAATGCCTCTATAGAGATCTATGGTACGACCGCACCTGGACTATTTTATTTTTTCCCCATTTAATTTATATCCCGCACTCCTTCGAAAACGACTCGAGGCGGCTCACAAAAGAAATACATTCCTGGGTGTATTCCCACACGGGGACCCAGTGTGCAGTTATGGTCACCCCATCTCAAAAAAGACATAGTAGAACTAGAAAAGGTACAGAGAAAGGCAAACAAAAATGATCAAGGGTATGGAATGACTCCCGTATGAGGAGAGGCTTGATAGGTTAGGGTTCTTCAGCTTGGAGAAGAGACAACTGAGAGGGGATAGGATATTGGTGGGATGATATTTTAAGTTTTATTCTCTATCCCTTTACAAATAATTCCTAACATTCTTTAACACAGAGTTACAGAACAAGTGTCACAGAGATGACTGTACATCACTTTGCGCTTGTCCACATTACATTTCATCTGCCATTTAGATGTCCAGTCACCCAGTCTCGAAGATCCCCCTGTAATTCTTCACAGTCTGCTTGTGTTTTAACTACCTTGAATAACTTGGTGTTATCAAATGTTTCTAACATTTAATAACCTCACTCCTTACTCCCCTTTCCAGATCATTAATGAATACATTAAAGAACACCAGTCCCAGTAGAGATTCCTGCGACACTCCACTATTTACTTCTCTCTATTGTGAAAACTGACCATTTTCATTTTAAGATTTTTTTCATTTTTCACTGACCACTTTCATTTTAAGATTTTATTTGGTTTGTAGTCATGCTGTTTGCTGCTTTCACATTTGCTACCTTTGGATCCCCATCATTTAATACATTTTGTTTTAGTTTGCCACAGTTGGACCTAAGTGTCATGTGTTTTAAAGAAGCAGTTTAACTGGTGAGCTGTGGCATTTAGGAACAGAGGATCTGGATTTTTTGTCAGTGTCCATTATTATGGGATGGACAACACAGGTGCAGGGCAAAAGGTGCTCGTCTTCCTGTTAACCAGTGGAGTAAGGGCAGGGCTGGTGAGAGACCAGGTTGCCTGAGGCTGGTTGTGTCAGAGAACTGACACGGTTCTTGCCCAAAATGATGGGCAGACAATGGGGGAGGTCATCATCCTGGGCACCTGAGAACCCATGACAGGCCAAAAATCATACCGCTGTGACACCTGTTCTGTAACTCTGTGTTAAATAAGGTGGTTGTGTCAGTCCAGTTCATAGCTGATAGATTCAAAAGTACAAAAGAACCTAGTCAGCTGCTTCACCTTTATAATAAAGAGCTACCCAGTATTCTTCAGAGCTGTCTACAGTATCAGAAGGGAGAGGTGGCACTAAATGGACATGGGGTGAAATCCTGGCCTCACAGCTCCTGATGAATTCAATAGGGTCAGGATTTCACACCAAGAAGACTAAAGGGGTAACCTCTGGCAGGTTGGCACACACTAGTAGTTAGTGTGAGTGCATGCTCCATTCATTTGAATAGGGCATGCGCCAATGCTAACTGCCAGTGCATTCCGTTCTGTTGGAGGATTGTGGAAAAAATTACACAAGAGGCTGCAAGACCAGAGAAATAAAATGTACTCTTTCATTATTACAACTCCACTTTACAAACAAATGTTTTCTATTTAGTCACCTACTACCTAATTAACTTACATCAATCTTCTTACCTGCAAAGATTTCCTTTCAGATCATTGTCCTGTAATTATTTTAGCACTCTCCTCCTACACCAGTGTTAAAATACTTCCCTCCCCAACATGAGGTCCTTCCAGAAGAGATTGTGATGGAAATGTGAAGAAATGACATGATTGCTTGTAAGAAAGGGTAAATAGGAGTAAATTTAGCTTCCCTGTGGCATTCCCTAATTTTGTATACCTCTGTCATACTATCTTCTCTTATTCATTGTCCCAAGTTGGCAAACTGCATCCTGGGATATAATTCAGGAAATAAACCATGTATAAGGTTAGTAGAGTAGTTATTCCAACATGCATGCAATGATTGCTCAATCAAGCATGTGGATGAAACCAAAGCCTACATGACCACTGGTGATGGCATGTTTTACTACATGGAAAATTTAACAAGTGGAAGTGAACTGCAAAATTCCTATTCACTTCAGGGGTGTGGGATCAGGCCTTTCTCGGATGCTGCCCTGTTGCTGTGGAACTCCCTTCTCCCGGAGGTGCGTTTGAACCCAAGCCCGAGCGGAGGCAGTGCAAGACTTTTTTGTTTAGAAAGGTATTTGTGGGGCGGGGACAGGGATTGGTGGGAGGTTTTGAGGGGAGGTTGGGGTTGGAGTGGGTGGTTCTGGGATGAGGGTAGAGTTTTTTGTACTGTATTGTCATGTTATTTAATTGTATTTTTATTAGTGTAATCTGCCCTGAGTCTTTTGAAAAGGGCGGGGTATAAGTTTAACTAACTAACTATTTCCCACTTCCTCTCCAGCGTTGTGCTGAGGGTGGAGTATACTTTTATGTTCTTGATTAACAAGACTGCTTTTATGATTTGGTTTAAAGCCTCAAAGATGCAGATGTTTCCTGCTCTCACCATCATAACCATTTTTTCCAAGATAAACATTTTCAAAGCAATCTTGGTGTCTCAGATCAGAAATTTGCCTGAAGCCAGAAAGCTCAACCACCTTTCCCTATCACCAATTATTTGTAGATATTATCAAAGATGGGGACAAAGCACTGGAAAATCTGTAGAGTACTGAAAACTCAATTTCTCTCAAGGTGCACTGATGTGAGCTGCAGACATCACACACATAGGATCACAAAGCCACCACATGACTCCCACCTTGGGAATACCCACCAGTGGAGACAAATGGGACAATAGCACACATTAGCCTTCACCAGGCACCTTCCTGCATGCTCGTCTATTAGGCATCCACCACATGGCCTCCACATGGTCACCACAGAGTCAACACTAAAGTGAAGCCCGGGGACATTGCAGGCCCACCATGCAGGTCAATCAGGGCCAAAGGGCGCCCATGTGTCTACATTTCATCAATTAGGTTTACCCACAGCTTCACCAACATCCAGGTCCACCAGTACCATAGAGTTCCACCTAGTGTGCCGGGCCAGCTGAGAGGCAGGAGCACAATCTCCCTTCCCCACGGCCACCTCTCAGCTGAGAAGCATGCTAGAGATCTCCCACTGTGGTCTCCCTCCCTGCCTCTCAGCTGAGAGGCACACTAGAGATCTTCCTTCCCCTGCAGTCTCCCTCCCCTGCAGAAGTTATGCATGCACAGTGAATTTTTTTCCCACCACGATATCTCGCAAGATCTCGTACTGGGGCCAAGATCTCAGCGTATTCTCGGGTCCTAGTCCAAAACCTCATGAAATATCTCACAAGAACAAAAGGGCTTCTCATTTCAGCCCTAATCCAGATAACTGGGTGTGTACTGTGGGTGTTTTCACACAAGGTACTCTCCACCCACTATACATGTTACAGGGCACCCATAGGGCAACAGCGGAACCCTGCAACATGTATAGTGGGTGGGTGAAAAGTGTCTTGTGTGAAAACGGCCTGTATCAGCTTCTTGAGCTCATTCTTCATTGTCTTGTACCTAGTGTATCAATTTTTCATTCATTTACACTAGAGGTAGCTTTTTACTCCTACTTTGCAATCACTGGACAGAATCCATGCCTAGTATGACTTCTCCATAATGCCCAAATCATAATATCTAAATATCTGAGTCATAATATCCCACATATCTGAAAGACTGCCTATCCTACCATGTCAGCTGGGAACACCCTCCTGCGGGTTTCAGCTGTTACCCTTGTTCGTGGGGTGCATGGGATGGCATTCTCGGTTGCTGCCCCCATTTTGTGGAACTCCCTTTCCCTGGAGGTTCGTTTGAGCCCGAGCATCTTCCAGAGGCAGTGCAAAACGTTTTTATTTGAAAGAGCCTTTGGCAGGCAGGGATAAATGGGGTTGGTTGGGTTTTTTGGTAGGGTAGGGGGATGGGAGTTTGTGGGCAGGGCAGGGTGTTTTTATCGTGTGGTTTTTACTGTTTTTAATTTTTATGGATTGTGAGCCACCTTGAGCCTTGTGGGAAGGGCGGCATATAAATAAATAAATAAAATAATACCTAAATCAATTGATTGAATCAATTGATTTAGTCCAAGGAATTAATAGCAGATGTAAAACATACCAGGGATGAGTGGAAAACTAGACCCGCACACAGCCGAATCCTCAAAATGCTTAAGCCCATTTGACGTGAAGGGGGATCCCACAGGCAGAAGTCTTCAAGGACTGAAGCCACAGGCTGTAAATCAGTGACTTGGAGACTGCAATCTTTATTTTTAAACCCCTCAGTGTCCTGGGCCTAGGCTACCTGAAAGACCATCTAAAGTTCCAGGATAAGGACCATACATGACAAGCTCCAATTCTCAAGTATAATGGAACTGTCTGTAGGAATAGAAAAGCTCATAAATGCAGAGGACAGACAGCGGCAGCCCAATCCAGGGGGTGGGGAGGGGGCCTTGTGCTTGTTGAGTGCTTTGAGGATCAGAGCCAACACCTTCCCAGCAGATGGTCCAAGACTGTAGAAAAAATTCTCATGGTAATTAAGAACCATTGCAAATTTCACCACCTTTACATTCCTGGTCTTGGGTGTAGTCCTCCATCACTGCAGTCAATGACTCAGCTCCTCTTGACTTTAATGGTAGAGGATGTACTTCCCTTGCCTTCACTCATACAAACTCTAATGGTGCAATTCTCCACCAAGCGTGGTGGGCACCAGGGGCCCTGCCCTTTCTATGCCCCCCTCTGCTGTGCCTGAGCTGCCTCTTACCTGTCACGCAGGCAGCAGAAGAAATTTCTGACCGTCCGGCGGGTCACAGAACTCTGTCGGGGCCCCCAGCAGCAGCCGCTGCTGATTTTCAGGATGGAGGGGGCCCCGCACTGGGAAACTGCGCTTCTGTCCGCATGTGTTTTCAGGTGCCAGCATTGCAGGTTAGTTGCAATCAGGGGGTGGGGCCTGGCTGGGAGAAGCTCATGAACTTGGAAGGAGTCCCAGAAGGGACAAACATAGTTGGAACATGCTTAGGCGGCTAGAGGGAACCATCCAAGCGCGTATAATGGGGAATTGCAGTCCCTCATTTAGCCACCAGGGGGGCAGGCTTTCATTGAGCCCTATGGGCTCAATTTTTAAACAGCACCTGACGCTGTTGTTAAGCGCCCAGGTGAGATGTGCGGCTGCGTGCGCCGCAAAAACGAGCTGGGAGGAGTGGGCTCTGGCCGTGCCTGGAGCAAGCACTCAGCAAGGGACTGGCTGGCACACATGCTCAGTCAGTGAGCACGAGGGATGTTCTCATGCACTGCTGAGCTGCAGCCATTTTGTAGGAGAGTGTGTTCCTGGCTGACGATATGTCTCCTGCTGCTGGACTTGGCTGCCTTGCCCAAGGGACGTGTTTTTGCTGCTGTGCCAGCCTGCT
Source organism: Sphenodon punctatus (assembly GCA_003113815.1). Lineage (NCBI taxonomy): Eukaryota > Metazoa > Chordata > Lepidosauria > Sphenodontia > Sphenodontidae > Sphenodon > Sphenodon punctatus. The sequence goes on along the minus strand of QEPC01001423.1, from coordinate 7,352,666 downwards.
GCCTTGGTGGGGAAGACATGGGGGAAAATTCTTCTGGGGAATGTGGGGGGGACTTGAGGAGTCTGGGTGGGGAATGGAGCTGGAGGGAGGAGGTG
>QEPC01001423.1:7299457-7352351 GCA_003113815.1 Sphenodon punctatus | reverse complement strand
TACTTGGGGAGTCTGGCTGGGGAATGTGGATGGGGAGGGACTGGGGAGGAGGTGGACTGGGAGACAATGGGGATGGGGGGACTTGGGGAATGGGGCTGGGGGAGGGGGTGGACAGTGACAATGGGGGGTGGGGGGACTCGGGGAGTTTGGCTGGGGAATGGGACTGAGGGGAGGGGGGCGGACTTGGAGACAATGGGGGAGGGGAGTGCACTGGGAGACAATGGGGAAGAAGGCTGCAACAGAGATGTGAAGTGAACCATGTTTGGGGGGACAAGTGGAACATCTCACTGCTGCATTTGTGGTGTGCTCAGGCTGAGGATAATATGGTTGGCTTAAGATATAGTTTCAGTGGTTTGTTTTTGATTGTTGTGTGTTTACCTATGCACTGCTGGTTTCCCCCCCTCCTCCCCCAAGCATGTGTAAAGGCGGTGGCCATTTTCTGGGGCCCCACTGGCCAAACTTTTTTAAAAGGCCTGTTTGCTTGCACAGGCATTTGGCTGCCAGGGACAGGGTGCAGCTACTAGGGATGCTGGTCTGGATGGACCTGGTTTGGTGGCAATGCATCCCTGAAACTGGTCAAAAAGTTTTTAAAGGCCTGTTTGCTTGGACAGGCGTTTGGCTGCTGGGGATACAGTGTAGGTACGCTGTACAGTGTAGGTACAGTGTAGGAGAAACCTGTGAACAGAGAAAAAAGTAGGTAGGAGCATGGCAGAAGAGAAGACTGCAGACAACAAGGTGACCCCTTTCCCCTGTCTCCCACTGAACCCAGCTTTTTCCCTTCCTCTTCTCATGCACCAAAACCAAACCCTTTACCTCCTAGTCCTCTGTCTTGTCCTTCTCTTCCCTTTCATTCTCTTTGATTTGGCTTGTTGCAGGACAGGGAGCTAACTCAGTCCTCCCAGTTCTCCAAGCCAGAAGGAAGGCTTGTCCCAAAGCCTACACCTTCAGAAGACTACAGGTGGCCAAGGATGCCATGAAAATTGAGCATTCAAGGATTCAGGATAAAGGTAGGCGATGGCAACGTGATCTATTTTTTTAACCTACTATAGTTAATTTGGACCCGGTGGGAAAGAGAGAGGAGAGGGATGGGACCCCGGTAAGAGGGTTCTCTATCCCCTGGTGGCAGTGCTTCACACAGCAACGTTCTCAGCATTAACTAATGTAATGTCCATCCAGTGTTAACCCTGGGAACTCCTTGTTGCTGGGTTATGCCCTGGCTCCGCCTACCGTTGCCCTGGCTCCGTCCCTAGGCCCACCAGCCTCCAAACCCACCAGCTGCCCCTGTTCTCCACCATTAAAGGTGATGGGAGCTGAGCCACTAACTTCAATGGTGGAGACCTCCATCGTTAGCAGTAAAGCAAACTGGCATCTGGGAGACCAGGGTTCAAATCCTACCTGTGCCATGAACTCACTAGGTGGCCTTGGGCAAATCACTATGGGTGAAAACAGACATGCACCTTAACTCTGCTTTAACATTTCTTATGCATGTTGCAGGGTTGCACAGGGTGCTAATACAGCCCTGCAACATGCATAAGAAATGTTAAAGTGGTGTTAAATCAAAGTTACATGCATGTCTGTTTTCACCCTATCTCTCAGTCTTAGTTCCCCATCTACAAAATGACAATGGGTGTTTTTAGACAAGTGCCTCCCCACCCATTACCCATCCATCATGCATGTTGCAGGGCTACGCTGGCACCCTATGCAGCCCTGCAGTATGCATGATGGGTGGGTAATGGGTGGGGAGGTGCTTGTCTAAAAACACCCACAGACACCATTTTTACACGGGCACAGCTGGCAGCGGGTCCGTGTGCACCGTGTGCAGCGCACACGCACTTCTGGTGAGTGGGGCATCAGACAAGCCGGGACGGGTGTTCGATGGGTGTGCGCCCCTACTCACACACCGCCCGCTCATGCCCCCGCACAGAGCATTCTGGATGTTTCCCCAATGCTCTGTGCATGAGCATGAGTGGATGATGCAGGGGTCACGGGAGCGCGCCCACACCCACCCTGCCTTCAGGCAGGCAAGCGCTTGGGTGGGTCGGGGATGGATGGACCTCCGTGGGTGCTTCCCATGTAAAAACGGCCAGAGTTGCTATGAGGGTGAATTTGCAAAGCACTTTGAGTACTGAAAATACTATATTATAATAATAATAAAACCCTCCCATGTCCCCACTTCCTCCCCCCAAAAGCAAACATAAAATAAACACTGCAAAGCAGACTCAATTTCACCCTGGAGTGAGGATGAGCAAAAGAGAGAAGATATGTGAGAGATATTAGTCACATCACTTTACAGGACAATGCTCCACCATTAAAGCAGATGGGAGCATTGTCACTGACTTCAATAGATGGAAAAATATGCCCTTGGCACAAACCTCCACATGAAGTCAGTTGCAAAACTCCCATTGACTATAATGGTGGAGGATTGTCCTGTTAATGTGCAATTTGAAAGTGTTCAGTTATTACATCATGAGCCATTAGAAGAGCCAGGATAGAACAGAATTTTCAGTACTTCTCTTTCCAGATGGAAAGACCCTGTTAAGTCTGTGATGTACCTCTTACAAAATTGATCAAGTTCCAGCTAGAAATCACTGCTGTTGTTCATTAACTGTTTCCCAAATAAAATGGTAAGTTTAATCTGTAACTACAACTGAACTTCACTGATCCACACTTTATTGCTGGGGCATGGGGGAGTCTGTCTCTCTTATCCTCTCAGCAAACATTTAAATTGTGGAAGCTTTGAATAGCTATATTTAATCAGTGTGGGGTTCTTTTAAGAACATGCAATAGAATATTTAATAGAACAGCATGAAATACTCTCTCATACATAATTAAATTGCCACTGTCAAATATAAACACATTTTCTGATGCATCAGCCTTTTGTATTTTTCTGATCTGAGTCACAACCTGATCGTCAAAGCACTTGCATCAGCAACAGCCTATTGGTAAACTCTGTTCTTTCATATTTCAACTCTACAGATCTTTTACCAGTGCAGTGCTTTGGGAATCAGAGCAGGGTACCCCTTGAGTAGCAGGGGCCAGAGGCAAGAAAAACCTAGCTTCCATCTGTCCTAGATGTGGCACTGAGCTGCCCCTCTGAGCTCATCAGGGGAGTGAAGAGGGTCCTGCAATTCTATGCCCTCAGATAGAGAATGGTGTGAGAAATGGATTGGATCCATGCAGGATTGACACTATTTTAGCCTGAAGTGGGACCATGTGCCCAAGGCTGTTTTCTCTGAATAGGTTTGAAACTGGTGTCTCCCATGAAAGTGGTCGGTCGTCAGCTGAGACCCCACATTTTACAAATGCGGTCTTCATTCTTCCTGGCAGATTAGGGCTAGTGGTGGGTGCTGGCTCCCCTACTGCCTCCTGGCAGCAGGGTGCTGGCTGCCTTGAAAAAACCTGCGGAACCTCATTGGCTCTATTTCTTTGTAAGCCGCCATGAGTCCTTTAGGGAGAAAGGCAGGGTATAAATGGGAAGCTAGAAGGCTTATCCTCCATTTTGAAATAATTTGGAATGGGAAAATATACGGTAGGGAGCAATCATTTCCTTCAATCATCTACTGGCCAAAAATGAAACAATTAATCCAAGAGAAGACCTATTCTCCTTTATATCTCAGATCCAGTCTGTTGTTAAGACCTGTCCCTTCTCTTACACCTTGCCTGATCATCACTTTGATCATGTTCAGCCCCTCCTCCCTTCCCTCCACTTGCTCCCTCTCCCCTTTTGCATTCAGCAAAAGCTCCTTGACTTTACCTTCAAGGCTCTTTGTCACGGGTTTGGGGGTCCGCACCCCCACTTTACCGGGTTTGAGTGATTTAGTTTCCCTTGCGCACAGTTCTCTTGAATCAGTTCTCTCTCTGGCTAATTCAAGTGTGTCACAATGAAACTCCTTTGTCACACAAGGGCCCAATCCTTCCCATTTACAGACTCTTTACTCTCTGGGTTTGCAAGAGCTTGAGGGCTCTTGTAGCTAACTTGTATTCCAATATTAGACACTTTCCACTTCTTCATAAAAGTTAAGAAGTTTATTGATTACATAAACAAGACAGTTAAACAGAGTGCTAATAGAAATCAAAGGTAAATATAACACATTCCTAACTTATACTGGTTGAGTTCCTAAGTTATTCATCTTACCCTAACGAGTCCACAAATTCTGATTTCTCAGTCATAAAAGGTAGAATGACTGGGCGCTGGCTTCTTAGTTGGTAAAAGCCAAATCATGTCTCCTAGTTCATGCTTTCTCCAGCCTGCTGCTGACAGGCTGGTCATTCGTAGGCAGATACTCAAGCTGGCTTTTTCAAATAGTGTCTCCCCTCTCCGATCTCTCTCCTTATATCTCCTGGAGGAAACTCTTAGTCAGTTCTCTAGGGATGGGCGAACAGATCGCGGTTAGGGTTCGTCCGTTCGGTTGCGTTCGGTTCGTCCGTTCGGTTCGTATTTGTTCGGTTCGTTCGTTCGGTGAGTTCGGGTTTTCGGTTCGTTTGTCCGAACAGGCTGTTCGGTTCGTCCGTTCGGGAAGTGTTGTTATGGCTTTTTTGTTGTTTTTTTGGTTTTTATTGCGTTTTCTTTTGTTCTTTATTTGGTTTTTTGGTTTTTATATGGGGTTTTCTTATTTTTTTTAATCTAATATTATATATATCTGTCTACACTAAATCTAACCGCTATTAACTATTCTAAATGCTATGAAGTAAATGGATTATCTAATAAGTACACAGACCTACTCCTACAAACACTAAAACTAAATCACTAACGCTATCTCTATCACTAAGGTAACTCCTACAACTGTCTTCATCTATCTATCTATCCGCCCCATCCCATATCCATATATATATATGTATCCATATATATATATGTATATGGATATATATACATCCATATATATGGAGATATATATGGATATATATATATACATCCAATATATATGGGATGGGGGGGGGGAATCTTCACAAATAGAAGAGTCTGTAGTGAAATACATACATTACATACTCAATGAGTCTGTACAGTGCATAACACAAGGTTTCAGTTTATGGTTTAAGTTTCATTTCATTACAAAAGTGAAATGAAACTTAAAGCAATCTAAAAATCCTACTCAACACCTGCTGTTCAGGAACAGTGACTAGCTCAGAAGGTGTTGGGAAGTGGGGAGGCAGATAATTAGTTTAGTTTCTTGCAAGCCTCCACCCCTGGTGCCTGGAAGTCTGCTCCTCAGTGACTGACACCTCCCTGTAATGTTTGACCTTCCAGCGAACCTTTTTTTGCCACTCAACTCATCCGAACGCGATCCGAACTGACCAAACTGTTCGGCCATTTCGCCGTTCGGTTTGTTCGGGTTCGAGTTCGGTCGTCCGAACAGTTCAAGTTCGGGCCGAACTCCGAACTGCGTTCGCCCATCCCTACAGTTCTCCAGGCTTCTAGAATTCCCTTTGTTCTCTTATCAGATTTCTCTGCCTTGCTGCACATAGTCGATGGCTACCTTCATTAGCATTGTTGATGTCTCTGGCCATTCATCTGGCCCCAATACACATTGGTATCTGTTTGTATTTGCTGTAGGCTGGTGACATGTAAAAGCTCTATCTCAAGTTGTACAATTGTCAGAGTCCTAATTTGAGTTTTACAGTTCTCAATGTCAACATTACAAGCATGTGGAACCTTTGACATTACATAGTGTACATGTATAGCAACATTACATACATGTGAAACCTTTGGTGCCACACATTTACCAAACATGTAGTCCCGTGTTACATGTGTGTGACCCCATGTTTCTCCGTGACACTCTTCTTGGCCTTGCTTCCCCCTATCTTTTGGCATTTGTTTCCTGCGCTCCACTCCTCTGCTGCCATCCTCACCCGACACATTGGATGCATCCACACGAGCTGGAATGGGCCCAATCCCCTGCACATGGCCCATGGTTAAGCAAGCACAGCCACCACACTATGGGCCGGTGGGGAGAGCTGGTCACAGAGTCTGTCCCCCTGCAGCCATCCAGCTCCTCCACGCCCCAGGGCAGGCTGAGGAGCGTCACATGAGGTTGGATGCCCAGACTTCTGCTGTGCTGAAGGACTGGGCCCACTACCGCTCGGCAGCTGTTGAAAGGTGGGTTGGAGGGGGACTTGGAGGAGCACACACGCTGCTCTGTGTGCCCCTCCTCCCCTCGATCAGCTGTTGGGCAAGTAGATCGGGGAGGGGGGCTCTGGAAGGAGTACACATGATTCTCCCACCTGCCAACCAGCCGAGCAGAGGCAACATGGGAGCAACATGCATACTCCTCTGGATCCCTCCTCCCCACTATCCGCTGCTGGGCAGGTGGATTGGGAGGGGACCTTGGGAGGAGCACACATGCTCTTCCCACTTGCTAAACAGCTGATCAGGAATGGGGGGCCTGGGAGCGCTCCTCTGGGCCCCTCCTCCCCCTGATCAGCTGCTGGGCAGGTAGGAAGAGCATGTGTGCTCCTCAGGGCTCCCTTCCCCGCAATCAGCTGTTAGGTAGCAGGGGAAAGGGTGCACACTCTGCCCAGACACCTCTCCCCCGCAATCAGCTGCTAGGTGGCGAGGAAGAAAGCGCTTGCTCTTCCCAGGCTTCTCTTCCTCATAACCAGCTATTAGGGAGACAGGAGGTGCATGCTCCTCCAAGCCAAATCCACAGACCTTGCCTTGCAGCACGGCTACACAGCACGGCCACACAGGAGGTGGTTTTTTAACCCACTTTGGGCAACATTACTCTGCACTGCATCCCCAACCTTTTTCAGGCCCGGGGTGGTGTGAACATTTGACAGCTGCAGGGCATACGAGCCACTGCATCATGTGTTAACATTGCCCAAAGTGGGATAACATCTCGTGTGGCTGCACTCAAGGCCTTACACCCAGAAATGTCGTTGCCCCTTCTCCCAGACTTTCCCCCATGTCTGGAACTCCCTCCCTGAATCCATTCACTCTGCTTTCCCCCTCCTAACCTTCAATCCCTCCTAAAAACGGACCTCTTCCGTCAGGCTTTCCATAGCCCCTCACTACAGATGGTATGTAGTGCTCTTTCTATGGTTCTATCATTCAGAGTCTCCTTCTCCCCTATATCTATGCTAAACACATGCATCTGCAACTTCTCAGCTTTGTGAATCTTTGTGAATGTATCCCTGTCTCTCCCTATGTTCCTCTCTGCCTTGCCTTTCCTAGATTGTAAGCCCCTCAGGGCAGGGACCTGCCTGTCACTAATGATTGTACAGGTACATTGCAGTGGCAGACTGGCACCTAAAATCAGTTCTGGCATTTTCAGTAACCTGCCACCCATCATTAGAAAAATGCAATACTGATAAAGCATCATAAACATTCACTTTTAAATGCATGGGGGGGGGGATGACCCCCAACAGTAACAGCCCCTCAGGCATTTGCCAGAACTGCCAGATAGTCCACCATTGTTACTGGTGCTATATAAATAATAATAATAATTAATGATGTCCAGTTTCTATGAATTAGGCAACCAACAGGAGTTGTGCCAGAAGAGTGCTTTGAGAATCAGCCTTCAGTAACAGATCTCCTCCTCCTGTCACCCTTTAGTCAAATCGGCAAGAATGCAGATTGCAGACCTCATCCCTTGTCTTTGTAGAAAGACTTGTATGGTTGCAATCCGTAAACCACTTATCCTGGGTAGTCCTATTGATTTTCAGTTCCATTGTGGGCTTCATTTGGGGATTGTTTTGAAGGTGGTTTCAAAAATATCTTCCTCCTGTACCAGGTGCAATCCAGTTGCAATTTCCTCCATTCACAGAGCAAGATCCAGTGAAGTTAGGACTGTAATGGACCCACTCGACTTATCCATCAGTAAAAGGGAAATATTACCATAATTCATTTTGATGTTCAGTTAAACATAACATCCCCTTCAGGGGTTGGAGCTTGGAGTTCCCTGTTCTGCAGGCCTTTGTATCATGCAGATGTGATTTCTAGTTTATTCATGGGCCTCATGTGGTGGGAACCCCTCTGAGGGCCCACTATGGACTGGAGCTTCCTGAGCTTGAAGCCCTGTTATGCCAGGGCTTCTCACAGTCCTGTTATTACCACTACAAGTTTATTCATAAACCCCATGTATTGGGGCAGGGCTGCCAGATGTTGCTTATTTTGAGGAAGCATTCTTTATTTCAAAGCCCCACACAACTCCACAGAACATAGTGGTTTTCCCTTATTTCAAACATCACAGAACACAGTGGATGCCACTTTTGGGGATCCACAGTGCCCTTATTTCGAAGTTTTGACCAGGCAACTCAAATTAAGGAGACCCGTTGCTCCCACTCCTCGTAATGGGTCTCGTGCACTTGCTTGGCTTCGGCCCTGACCATTCACATGGTCACAGCTTGGGAAGCCCGAGCCTACTGCCAGTCTCAGTCGCCTTTCAGGAACTCCCCCAGTTCCTCGCCCCCCGTCCCGCTCCTCGGAGAGGGCACGGTTTCCCTGCCCTTGGAGCGGGCGCCTGCGCTGGTTTCCTACCCGTGAGTCTGGAAAGCAAGAAGGAGTGTTTCTGTCTTCGGGAAGGGGGTGCCTCTGTATTCTTCCCCCAAGAGGGAGGCAGCCGCGCGCGCCAGCCTTTCTCTAGGGGGAGAGAGGGGCTGGTAGCTCCTCAACCTCGTGTCCAGGCCTCACTAGCCCCCTGTCGCTATGGGAACAGACGCCAGCGCGGTGCATGCTGGTCTGAAACAAAACGCAATAGTAAGCGCCTGACGGAGCTGCGGTCCTTATCCAATGGGATTGCGAGGGAATTGTTTCTGTAGCCAATGATTTGCGCTCGGGGAAGGGCTCTGGCCGAAGAGGGGGCGTGGCTGGGTGGCACTAGCCTGTGGGGGTAGCACCGCGGGCTTCAGTCGCACGGAGAAACTGCCCGAGCGCGGAGCGGTGTGCACGCCGTTTGTCAACTTGCCCGCCCACCCCGTCCCTTCCCTCGTCGCCCGCAGTAGCCCAGCAACACACGGTGAGTTCGGGGCTGGGCTCTGGCAGCGATAGCCCCGGGAAGGCGGGGGGGGTTAGCTCATCGCGCTGTGGGGGGAGGGCATCGGGGGGTTCGGTGTGAAAAGGAGGCTGATCTATGGGACTGGGGAAAGGGGCCGGTAGTTGGGAGGAAGAGGAGAGGAAAGGGGCTGATTTGGGGAGAGGAGGGACTGGGCGTTGGGAGGGCGAGGGGCGGATGGTTGGGATGGGGGAGGTTTGGGGGTATTATGGCTGCTGAGCTATAACCCCTCCCCCCTGCAGGCTTCCTCTGGGGGAACGGGAGCGAGGGCGGCACATGACAGGGATGTCAGGGGACGCTCCCAGTCAGGCAGCCGATCTGGAAGCACTTAGCGCTGTGGAACTCGGCAGCTTCCTCCTTTCAGGGATGCTCCACAAACAACCGTGTCTCTGGTCTTGCTGCCCGTGAATCTAACCCGCTAACCTTTCCCGACTATCCTAGGGAAAGAGTTTTAGAGAGAAAGATTGGGGCTATTTAGCCTGGCGGGAGGGGGAAGGCTCGGGATAGGGACAGTTTTCAAATCTGTAAAAAGCTATTAGCAAAATGATGCCCCAGTTGTTCTCTCCAGCCACCAAGGACAGACTAGAGGGAATAGGCTTTAATTAAAAGGAGAAGAGATTTAGGGTAAGTATAAGGAGGCTTTTTTCCAACTACCAGAACATTTAGTCAGTATAATAATTTGCCAGAGAAGTAGCAAAGACCTTAGGATAGGCATCTCTCAGGGATGGTGTAGGTGCTGTGGATCCTGTTTGGCAGCAGGGGTCTGGACTAGATAGCTGCTGGCATTCCTTCCAGTTCTAGGATTCTCTTAGCAAGGTATAGATGGAGTGGTAAATTTCTCAGAGTGGGGTCCATGTGTCTGTTTGCACTGCATGAGAATAAATTGTCCTCATGGTGAAATGGCAGGCTGTAATTAATGACTCATTGAGGCTGTGGCTGCAGTCCTCAAGTTATTCCAAGTATAAACAACCTCTCCCTGTGTCTCCGATTGTAAGCCCCTTACGGGTAGGGGACCTGTCTCTGACTGTGGATTGTACAGTGCCAGGTACATTGCTGATACTATATAAATAATAATAATAAATTAAAAATCTGATGAAATGGATGGGACCAACCTGGAGTAAAGGGTTTGGAGGATCATGTCCTGTCTCAAATAAAGCAAGCCATCACCAAAATGAATCCCTATAGATTTCCTTTAGGAAATTTGTAAATGCTGCTAAAATGTGCTTCATTCCTCCTTTTATGGCTGCAAGTCTCACACCCAATTCAGTAATTGCTATTACCAAATGTAGAGCAAACTCCAGCATATTTTTGGGGAAACCTTCACTTCAGGATGACTGGACAGATGTTTCTATGCTGCTCCTTCTAGCTGGAGTTAGCATAAAAAGTTATTTTGAGGGAAGATCAAGTCTATTAAACAGTCTGTGAATTTGTGGAGTAGGTACTCCTACAGACACCAGATGCCATTCTAATTCCATGCCTCTTGTGTTTCCTAGGTAACCATGTGTGATCGAAAGGCTGTGATCAAGAATGCGGATATGTCTGAGGAGATGCAGCAGGACTCGGTGGAATGTGCCACCCAGGCCTTGGAGAAGTACAACATTGAGAAGGACATTGCAGCCCACATAAAGAAGGTAAATTCCTACTTTATCTTCCTCTAGAGTGTGTGTGGTTGCTTTGTTGGTTCGAAGTGTAAGAGATGGAGACAAAGTAGTTTAGATGATCTCTTTTATTGGACCAACTTCTTTCTGGTGGTGAGAATATGAAAGTTTTCAGGCCACACACAGCGCCTTTCCTAAGGCTTCTAAAAGTTAGAGCTATAGAATGAGCCAGATGCAAAATAGGTATATATGAAAAACCATTTTTAATGGTTCCAGTGATTGGTTTTTCATATATACCTATTTTGGTGATTAAAAATAGGTATTTTTAATCATATCATATTATTTATATATATATATATATATACACCTATTATCATATATACCTATTATAGGTGATTAAAAATCACATGTATCAATCTAACTCCAGGCTAGTTCCACTGATTTCAGTGGCTTCCTAATAGTTCTTACACATGTGAGTGCTATAACATAATAGTCCTGACTTTTTCTGATTCCTGGGGAAGGGCCCCTATGGCCTGAAAGCTTGCATAGTCTCGCTTAAAAGAAGTCTGTCAAAAGAAGATGTTGTCTGAGCTAATTATCTCAATTTTATCTTTGTCAATGCACATTTATGTTGTTGGTTCGAATGTGAGGAGAGTGCTTGAGAATGGAGCTTCCAAAAAATGAAAAATCTTTTCAGTGGCTATTGTCGTTCAAGGCTGTTCCCACAAATTCCTTCACTGGTAAAGCAGTTCAGATTATATCTTGTATTTGAACCAATTTCTGTTCTGTGGACCAATAAAAGATATCATCCAAACTACTTGGCATCCATCTCGTACATTTAGTACCAACATGGAAACCGATTCTAATGCTCTAGCAAAGTAATTGATTTTAGTCAGCTCTTTTGTCAAGAGTTGTGCCCTGCCTCGAAACCGTTTTCATATGGTGCCATTCTTTCCAATTTCTTCGAGAACACCCACTTTGGCCAAGCTAACAGTATGAGAACTGGTATGTGGGCTTTGCCAACTGAACAGAGCCTGGAGAGTGGGTGGAAACTGCAACTTGCCATTTTGCCATACTCTAGCAAACTCCTTGGTTATCAATACTGGTAAGAGGATACGATACGCTGGCCTGAATCAAGACACTACAAACAATAATCAGACTATATAAAAATTCTGTCCTCCAGAAATGTGCTATCTAGATTTGTATAACTTAACAGTCATAAGGGACCTCAAGACTCATTTAATCCAACCCCCTGCCCTGTGGCAGGGTAAGCAATTCCTAAAGCATCCGTGACAGATTTCTGCTCAGTCTTCGCTTGAAAACCTTTCAAGGCAGCTTGGCCCCTACTGAACAGTTATAACAACTAGGAAGCTTTTCCTAACCTCTAATCTAAACCTTACCTTCCTGCAACTTACCATTGCTTTTTGTCCTTTCCTCAGTGGCCACGGAAAATCAAAAAAAATTTAATGACTTCATTTTAAATATTTGAAAATTGTCAACATGTTTCCCCACCCCCCCCCCGAACATGCCTTTCTTCACATTATTTTTAATCTAGATCCTTATTCACCTTTGTTGCCCTTCTATTAATCCTTTCCAGTTTACAAACATCCTTCTTGAAATGTGGAGCCCAAAACTATAAACTCGGAGCTCCAAGAGAGGGCTGACAAGTGAATGAACACAAGGGTGCTATAACTTATTGAGCCTTGGATACAATGTTTTGTGTTAATACAACCCAAAATAGTGTTGTTTTTTCCCCCTACAGCATCACACTGTTGACTCGTACTTAGTATCTTGTTGCTTAAAACATGCTTGTAGAACTCCTTGTTGCAACTCGTTTTGTGCCATTGCCTTTCTGATTTTTTTTTCCCCATGTACTCATGTCATTCTTAGGTACTCATTCTTAGTGATCTGACTTTATTTCCGCTTCCTGTAGATAGGACCAATTGTAAATTTGGTCTTTTCTAGTGATCTTCCCTGAGATTCTTCACATTCTTTCTCCACATTGGAATGCTTTGCAGTTGTGCTTTCACTATTGGTTCCTTCAGAAACTGCCAGCAGTCATATTCTCAGCCAGATTCTGTTTGTCAGAACCAAATCCAAAATAGCCAAGCCCTTATTGTTTCCTCAACTTTTTGAAAGAGAAAGATGTCACCTTCCCCAACACATAACCAAGAACTCTTTGGACATTCTAAATTTCTATGTTTTTCATACTAGGATAGTTGAAGTCCCCATTGGTACCAGTCTCGAAACCTTAGCTTCTCAAAGATGACCTTGTCTGCTTCATTTGCCTGATTCAGTGGTCTACAGTAACTTCTACTATGGCATCTCTTGTATTACCCGCCTGTCTTCACTCAGATACCCACTAATCTGCCATCCCATCCGTCCTGGGCCTCTATGCAAGTACATTCTTAATGCACAGTGCTACACCTCCACCCCCTTCTTTTCCCTTGCCCATCTGTCCAGAACAATTTATACCCATCAATATTGGCAACCACAGCATGCAGATTCTAAAAGGCTACTTCATCTAGCTTCAATTTCAAATGGAAATAGCTTACAGCTTTTTAAACTCTGAAGATGTAGAAACAAGTTGAGATTTCCTTGAGTATAGAGAAAAAAACTATTTCAAAATGATTGAAGCACAAATGTTTACTTTCAAAAAATTCCAAACTTTAGTAAGGATTTACTCCAGAGAGTGAGAATGCTACAATAAGCCAAGTGAGTATTAAAAGATTGTCTTAAACATCTTGAAAATAGAAACTTGTAGTGTCCAATGGTACACTGAGTAGCTGCATGTCTGTTTAAGGCAGAAAGCTCCATATTTCACATCATGGATGTCCATAAAGGCTTTTTCCTAGTAAATTCACAGGCTTTCTGTTCATAGGACGATCCTTGCTTTTAAGGCTTGCTATGCTAAATTTGCAACAGATCTGTAACTTGTTTGGCTGTATCATAGGATTAATATAATCTACCTGTATTTTTAATTTGTTGTTGTAAGATGCCCTGAGCCTTTTGGGATAAGTGAAAATAACATACTAATTTGCAGTGCTTACTAGGGAACTCTCAAACTAGCATTATGGACTTCTTGAAACTTCTGCTAAGACAAAATAACTCCCCCACTGTCATTCTGCATATCCTGGAATCTGTGTGCCATGTCCCTTCAATGGGTGTTAATAAGTGTGAGCTTAGCCTGCTGGAGTCATTCCATGGAGCCCTCACACAGTTGCCACTTGCAGATTCTGCACGACAAACAGTGCAGATGGGTAGCCGCTACACTCTGTGTGCCCCCCCCCCCCCACCGCAGCACAGTCACAGTGACACCTGGGTGCAGGAAGGTGCTGTGGTGGTTGTACATATTCTTGTTTAGTTTCACTTTTTGGAGTGCTCCAAAAAGCAAAAGTAAACAGGCACCTGGGAGTGAGAGCAGAGGGAGTACAAGCCACTCTGCCCAGGATTCTCTGGTCCTGGAAACAACTGCACGTGTACCCTAACAGCCAGGAGGCGGCCATATGGGTGCGCAGTTGCCTGCTTTAGAATTCACATTCCACCCACACAGTGGGTTCCACAGGTGCCAGGACAGGTGCTGAGTGGGAGCAGTGAGACAGGGGTGGTGGTGGGTGAACATCTGGTGGCCACCTAATAGATAGGCAGGTAGCCATCCATTGCATGCGGGCTACTGTATCACCTGTTAACACCTAATATGCAATCACTCCACAGAATTTGCCATTCTCAGACTAGGTTAAGGGCAATAGTGTAACTAGGTTTTTAAAAGGACTGGAAAAGTTCTTAAGAGGATAGGTCCATAAATGGCTATTAATCACGTTGGTTGGGGAGCAGAGACTGTTGGGAGGTGGGAATAAATGGCAGGAAATGGATCAATCCATTGTGTACTTTTCTGATGTGACTGATGGTGGCCACCGTCAAAGATACTGGGATGGATAAACCTTTCGTCTGACCCAGTATGGCACTTATCAATGGATAAGTGATATGCATACCCAGACATTTTAAAAGTCATTCTGTGATTTATGCAAGATTTGGCAGGTAATGGTGAAGATAGATATCTTTCACTATTAGGATGGTGCCTTTGAAATTATTCACTACATAGTAACCAGCAGTTCAGCAAGATCAAAAATAATGTAGAAGAGCTATAGGTGCTAGCTACTAAATCTTTTAATGTACTAAATATGTTCTTACTACTCAGCTTGGTGCAAGACATGTAGGGGTGAGTAGTCTGGTGACTCAAAAACAGTATTTAGCTAAATACCCTTATAGAGCCTATAAGTGAAGCAATTCTCTTGATGTGATAACACTTTAGTGAATGTTTTACAGGAGTTTGACAAGAAGTACAACCCCACTTGGCACTGCATTGTGGGACGGAACTTCGGCAGCTATGTGACCCATGAGACCAAGCATTTCATCTACTTCTACCTGGGTCAAGTTGCTATTCTCCTCTTCAAATCCGGTTAGAACATGGACTGTTACCCAAACTTGCATCCAATTATGGGACTGTACTCTTAATTCCAGATAGAGACTGAAATCTTCAGCCTTTTCCAGGGAACATACCTTGAGCTGAAAGCCTTCTGTTGTGTTGTAAACAGACAGGTACTATCTCTGTACCAGTTTGTGTTGTAGCTATTAAAAAATAGCAAAAAAAAGTCTTGTCTATTTTTTTTCCCCAAAACCCAGTTTCTTTTTCTAATAAAATCATAGTATATACACACACTCTAAGAGTTTATTCTAATAGTTTTATAACTATCCAGATTACCTGTCTATCTAATGCTCTACTAGAGACTTCTCATGGAAAGTACTTCATAAAATGTGACTTTCTAATAATCCAAAGACTAATTTTGGTCTAAAACTGCTGGTTTGGAATTCAGGGTGAAATTCACTGTTAGCATAAGTAACCACAATCCACTGGCTACTTGTAATGCATTTCATCATAGAGTTTTCTAGTGCTAGTAAACTTAAAGTTATAATGTAGAAATAGGTAAATTTAAATCCTACCCTACAATTGAAGGTGGAAGACTTGCCTTTTATTAGCATAGAGCATAATTAAATTTCAGTATTTCATAATGGATTGAATTTAATCATAGCTCTTCTGTTTTTCTACAAACCTGTAAATCCCAAAACTAAGCCAGTTGCTGAGTGGAGAATGAAGATAGCTTCTATCACAGGGGTGGCCACCAGCAACTTGCTATGGTCACACACGGTCTCACTGCCCAGGGGTGGTCATGAAGCTAGACTGGTGCCTGCCCACAATGTATGGGACACAGCTGGGGGCTCTTCCCCAAGCAGGGTAAGTAAGCTTAGTACAGTGGGAAAATTCTATCCCACCAGCAAGGCCCAATGACCCACCCATGTGCAACTCTGCATAATAGAAAGGCAAGCAAGTCTCCCCCACTTGGGCACTAGCAGTAGCTATAGATGCTCTAGCAGAACCAACAATGGACAGGAGCATGTGTAAAGTGTATCTTCTAGCTCAGTTAGGAGCTTTGCCCACAATTGTGTTGCATCAATATATGGATTGAAATGCTGTCTATGAGAAGTAGTAACTTTGCTTGAAACTCAGTTCTAGCTATAAAAACATTTCCCAGTGGTTGACAGCATGTACAAAAAGCTACCCGTGCAGTTGCCCTTAATGATGGTTTTGAGGGCTCAGCTGATTCTGGTCTTATTAGGTCTTAAATATTGGCTAAAAGTACGCTGCAGGTGTCCTCAATACATTCCCTTGTTATTCCTGCAGGTTGACAGTCTCTGGCCACTTAATTATTCCCTTTTGTTGTACCAGTATTTAATCTAGGGAGTGTACCACAGGCTGTGGCTTCGCTAAGACTGAAATGTGCTACTTGCTGTGCCGTTTTGCACCTTAAATAACCCTTTAGACTGCCATCACCAGGCACGGTGGGAAAGTGGTACAACTAAAAAAATCAAGCCCTAAGCCTGCTTGAACATAGACAAGCATGGAATGTGAAAGAATCTAGATGCTGCTGTTTAAAAGTGCTACTATTTCCAAATGGGGAAGTACCTTACACTCAACCATGACTATTTACCAAGAATTAAGTGCACTTAGTGAGTAACTTTTGTTATTTTGTTTTAAGTCTAGACAAGGCTAACCATTCAGCATACAGTGCAATTTTTCTACTTCTGTAAGTGTAAAAGGAAAGTGTCTACTTTGTGTCAGACTACAGAATAGATGAACAAACTGGTTTGTTATACTGTTAGACCAGAAGCATAGAACAGAAATGTACCTCTTTTTTGGCTACCATGATGTAGAACTATCTAGGAATACCTCTTGCAGAGCATGTCCTCATACGTACAAGTTTAAGGTAAGGCTACTCACCACTGAATTCATATCTATCTGTTATAGCAAGGAGCTCTATGGGGTAGTAAGACTATGAACTTTCAACCTGTTATCTGATACAGCAGGTTCCTTCAGATCTTTCCCTGTAGTTGCCAACCCAAGAACACTAGATACCTTTTGCAGTCTCAATCAGAGGTACAAAGCAGAGAGGGATGTCTTTTTCTTAGAGAACCCTTAATTCTTGTCTCCAAGTCACTTCAACTGCCCTCATGTACTTAGAATTTAAATGATAGAACACGTCAACGGGAAACTTTTCAATGTACATTTACAAATGAGGCCTCTGAGGTAAGGTCAACACTAATAGTCTCCTCACAAAAATAAATTTGTGAAAAGCCACTTGAGGGTCTTCTAATTCAACTCAAACCATTGCATAACAGTACCACTGAGTAGTGAACAGCACCAAAGGCAAACTTATCAAGATCTTTAATAAACTCATATCTTTCAGTCCTGGAGCATTAATTCAGTTTTTACCATATCCTCTCAGCACTTCAGGAAATATTTACAAAAATCTGTTCAGTACAAACACCACATGATTGTTGAGGTTGGAAAAGCCATCATGATCTCTGTGAGGTATCAAGGAAGACCGGCAACAGGTGTTCCAGGTGGCAAACTAGTAGAATCATCACCTTGTCAGAACCTAAGATCTGCTGCAGATAGATGGACTCAAGTCCATACTACTATCCAGAAATTGAAGGCACTAGAGTCCCACAGCTTGTGAACTTCCTGCTGCAAAATGTCTTGCACCTTTCACATGCACTACAAAGCAGGAAAAATCAAAGTTTGAAGCCAGAATGAATAGCTACAATGCCAGATGATACGTTTCTGTATTCCACCTTCAGAAAACCTGTATCTTCAATCATCTCTTTGAACTCCTCCTGAAACATAGTAAAGTTATGATTAATCTTAACTGGCATACGGTTTCTTAAAGGCCCATCCCGTTCCCCATAATCCACTTATCCAAGATGACACTGGGCACCATTATGAAATTTTAGAAGCAATTGAATTGTTGAATCATTTTGGCTTTCATTTTCATTGGTTTCAATGGAACACACATTTTTGGCTGTAACTGTTGTTTTTCACTATACGTGGCTGAAACGTGGGCTGCATATACCTCCAAAGGAAGGCATTAAGTGCACCAAATTTCACAAGGATTGAGTAAAGGAATCCAATTTTAGAAGCAATTGAATTATTTTATTTTGCAAAATTCTTCATATACATTCTTAGCTGTAACTTCTTTGTCTCATATGCAATGTAGGTGACATTTGGCAGGTTTACGCCCCTTCCCATATTTGCTATCTTTGCCAACTTTCAAAAGTCCTGGTGGTATAAGCAATTAACATAAATGTATATCTGACTAACATCTTTATAGTCCAACCAGTGTACATGAAATTTGGCAGGGCTATATATAACACTTTCATTATCATTTCAACCACATATCAGAAAGCTGTGATAAAGGGTCCCAATTTTATATGCCTGCACAGCATATGCAGAGAAGGAGCCTACGCCAGGGATTGTGGTATAAGCCTATGCCAGGGACTGTGGTATAAGATCGGTTGGCGATGCCAATCGGCCAGCAGAAAGGTTAACCAAACATCCTCATTCTGTGCTGTGACCATCCCAACATCTCTCCGCCACTTGTTACTGGAAAGTCAGAAGCATCTGTTTAGGAAAGAGTCAATAGAGATTCTCTCATGTCCTCTGTCTCATGCTGCAGGATGTGATTGTGGATGTGTAAACTATGTCCCCGGATTGCTGGGATGCTATCCTCAAGGTCCCAGTTATGTCCTTTATTCCCTTATGCCCACCTCAGGGCCACCCCCTATGCCTGCCTCGAAGCCACTACCAATTGGTCCTGTAAACCTGGAAGTATGCAGTAATTGGCCACTGAATGTATGTCAGTCTTTTGGTTTGCTCCACATCCTCCCTCCTACAATCTCTCTCCCCCTGCCTTGCAGGGTGCCTGCCTCTGACTGGCACTGCATGTGCCCCTATTTATCTGAATAACGGTCTTCACAGGGACAACAATTATTGCTTATACAATTTGGTCCCTTTATCAAATTGTTCTGTAGTTTAGCAGAGATGACAGGGAAGATATGTGATATATTCCTGCCAAATACCTTTTAAACAGGATGGAATATACAAATGATAAAGCTGGAAATGTATTTTCAAGTTAATGTCTTATACCATCAGGACCCTTTATCCAATCTTTCTGAAAATTGGCAGGATTGTTAGGCTTATGAAGGGACATAATATTTACAGGTGTAATGCAAATTGGATGCAAGATAAAGAAGTTGTACCCATGAATGTGTATGGAGCTTTTCTGAAAAATCACAACATTCAATTGCTTCTAAAATCGGTTTACCTAATCATTTCACAAATTGGTACACATAGTGCCCTCCATTGGGGGTATACCCTCCACATGTTTAATCAGAATTGAATAAGAAACAAAAAAGTTAGAGCCAGAAATATGTTTTTCAGGTTTTTACCTTTATTTCAAAAATAAAATGTCATTTTCATTATTATGTCATTTTTGATATTGCAATAACGATAATGAAAACAATGTTTGTTATTATTGTAATAATTAAAATGACATGCACACCCCTACAAGGGGGCATGATTTGCCCATCTCTTTTATTGTTCTCTTTGGGTATGGAGTGCAGTGGGGATTTGCTTCTTACCTGATTGGCTTGTAAGGGGGCATTTCCCCCCTCTCTTTTATTGCTCTCTTTTGCACAGCGAGGATTTGCCCCTCATCTACTTTGGGCTTAATAAATTTGGGCATTTGCCCCTCTCTGATTTATTTCCCTCTTTGGCATGGGGTACAATGGGGATTTGCCCCTAGACTTTGTATTTTCCTGTAGTGAGACTAGGGGAAAGGGTTATTTAACCATCTGTCTTTGATGCCCACTTTCAGGTGGCAGCTGGAGCCCAGCTATCCTATCCACTGCTCCACTGAACCGGAATCCCCCTCCCCTGTTGGAGCTGTGGCTTGGGGGATTCTCATGGCTTTGGGGTGGGGGATAAACTGTCCTAACACTGTTGCTCACTTGGTAGGAGGTGGGGCTGGAGGCGGGGCCTGCTCACCTGGGCGGCGCTATACTAACTTTGGACTTCAGCCCCCCCCATCCACATCACTTCTGGATCCGCCCCTGAGCACTGTCACTTAAATCCCCTCCCCTCTGTAATGGTGAACGTTCTCAAAGAGAAGGTTGCTTCCTTTTCACTAAAGTTTTTCAAGATGGCTCCGTACATGTTCACAAAGGGTTTTTCTGGATCCACATGAAACACATAGAAAGAGCACGTTGATGGGATGGTGAAATGATGAGGTGTGGGGAACTACATGAGTGCAGACGGGAACAGAATCATGTGGAACGAGGCTGTGTCTGAGGGGCCCCAGCCGTCCTCACTGGAACTGGAGGCAGGGAGGAGGCTGAGGGCGCAGGGCGGGTACTGCGTCGCAGCTGCTCGTGACGGGAGGGGAAGCAGGTACAGCTCAGGCTGCTGACTGGGGCTGGAGAGCTGGCCAGCAGCAGAAACCTTGCTCCTTTCTCTCCCTGGCAGACCTGGTGTGGGAGATGGTTGCTGGCCCCCTGCTTAACATCAAGACAAGTGGCTTCAGTTTCGCAGGAGGTTGCAAGACAAACAGCTCTGGGTGCTGAACTCTTACGTTCACTGGAAGTAACAGCAAACACACTAACACATGATGTCACTTTAAGCATGTGCATCCCAGACACAGTAATTAGGCACCTAAGTCATCAGTGCAACCAAGGAGGAGTTAGCCAATGGGAAGCTAACAGGGCAGACCAGTGTCCAGAAATAGTGACAGTGCTTACAAACAATGCACCATCACGTGGCTATTCTCTTAAGCACCCAATCACCATTGTGGCTAAAGGTGCCCACTAGAGCAATGGACCACACCTATTCCCTTCCTTCCTTCCTGTAGTATTTGATGCTACCTATGCCCCCAGCCAGACACACGTCATGTCTTTTAAAATGTACAATTTCACTAAGTATTAAATTGTAGTGTATCACAACTTGACATTTACCTTCTCCCTCCATCTTCCCCTCACTCCCTCAACACCTCTATTGCTGCCACCACCAGTTTTCTTTGCTCGCAGCAGCTGAGGTGAGATCAATCCCTTCTGGAACATGAAGTTTGATTCATGACTATAATCAAGTTACTACATAAAGATAAAAGATTGGGGGGGCGGGGGTGGAGTTTTTATTGTTTTCCTGAATCCTCCCCACAGGGTCCATGCTACCTGCCCCGAGAGGACAGCCTCTCTGGGAAGCACCACACTAGAGATTCTAGTATACAAACTCTGCCTGCCAAGTGAAGCATGTTCTCACCTGGGCTGGAAAACGCCGGATGCTCTCCACAAGATATTGATAGGATTTCCAGTCTCCAGCAATAATCTCACCCAAAACAGGGATGATCTGGAAACTATACAGATCATAGATTCTGCCCAGAGAAAAATCACAGATTAATACCACCAACAATTAACAAGTCTAGTAGCACTAAACTATCATCAAAATAGTGTCTCTTGCTATCTCCTTTGTTACTGATTTTTAGACTACGGATTTAAATATTTGATAATTTCAGGAGCTTTGGTCTCCCTCATTGCCTCAGTACCATGTGAACACCAGTAGCAACTGGTCTGCCCAACCCTTTGGCCATCGTGGACTCATGCAGTCAATGTATATTATTTCTATAGTGTAGGAGTAGTCAAGCCCCGTTAAAACTTAACATGAACTGTGAAAGTTAAACATGAAAAGCTTGGAGCTGGTATTGCATGACATTCTGGAAATTTATATTTTATTAAAAATAGTGATATTTAATCAAAGTGGATTTTAAGGCCAGAGGTCAGACGGAACTCTACCACAGGCAAATCAGGCCTGCGGGCCACCAGTTGGGCAGTCCTACTCTACAAGTAAAAGTTATCAAGGAGAAGGAAGGAATTGTCCTAATCCAACCTGGAAATAAGAGGATTGTTGACTTGGCTAAATTCCAGACACAGAAACCTTCCTCCTGGTTTCAACACACGATAGGCCTCCTTAAGTGCCTAAGAGAGACAAGGAGGAATGAACGCACTGTTCATGACAGCACCCTGTTAATTATACATCATGAAAAAATAAAGCCCCAATGACCCTCTTCTTGTCACAGTCCAGGTTCTGCTTACAATGGCCAAAATATCCCAGATTTTTCATGGAGCATCTCAACATTTAGATTAGAGATGGGGAATCTTCCTGCCAAGGGACCCCTTCAAAAATTAGCATAAGCTCCAAGGGCTGCATACAAATCTGAGTCAGAGGTTTTTAAGGGGTGAGGAAGACGAGGATCCAGGTCACGGATCTATGCCATTAGTCTATCCCTTATCCTTATTTACATTTGTTTTAGTCCACCCTATCCCTTAGGCTCAGGATGGCTTACAGTTTTTTAACTTATTAATTGTAACATTAATAACTAATTAACTCAACCCTTAATCCTTAACAATAACAACCCTGTGAGTAGGTTAGGTCAAGAGATTTGTGACTGGCCCAAGGTCACCCAGTGAGTTTATGATTAAGGTGAGACTTGAACCAGGGCCTTCCCCCTACCTCCTGGTCCAAATACTGAACTCTTAACCATTATACCACACTGGCTCTCTATCATGCATCCTTGTGTGCCCATCCTTCTCTCAGCTCCCTAACTCTGAGCTCAGTCTTTCAATAATTGGGGATATGAACTGGATCCAGTGTCTAGATCCAAGAACAGGAAAAGGACCAAATAAAAAAAGAACTAGCCAGGAGCCACATTTGGCCCCCAGACCTGAGGTTCCCCAGCCCTGATTTAGACATTGGCTGAAAACAGACATAACGCTAACTCCACTTTAACACCGCTTTAACATTTCTTATGCATTTTTCAGGGCTGCACAGGGCACCAATACAGCCCTGCAACATGCATAAGAAATGTTAAAGTGGAGTTAGCATCATGTCTGTTTTCACACACTGAGAACAGTACTGCCTGCTCCTAATCCTACCCTCCAGGGGCCTAAAACTAGTTGAGTGTTCGACAACAAACTTCACATAAATCCTTTTCTATCAGGCAGAACTGAATCTACTTATTTTAGACTAAAAGATGGGCTCAGTATCGCTGCATGTTTGCACATCTCGTGCCTTTGGCGAGCGAATTCTGTTTGCAGTGGTTTGCTTTTATCAGTAATCAACCTATACCCTTAGGTACTGTGGCTTATTGACACTAATCATCTGTAAAGAGTTTTAAGTCTTCCTTCAGCTATGAAGCTGGAAGTGTTCCCACCTCCACACCTCAGTTCAAGCAATTTGTAGGTTACATGCAGCTTTTTGTAGGATACCGATGTTCCCTCAGCAAGAAGGGTTATTCTTTTGTTGAAGCCTGTAAAGTTCAGCATAATTTAAAGTCCATGAAGCCTAGCCCGTTTCTCACCTGATCTATAAGAGTTACATTCCGGATTCCAAAAGCAATTGTGTAAATATCAAACTTGTCATCATTGAAAGGCAGCTCTTCAGCATTCCCAACCACCCAGGACAAGCCTTCAAAAATTGAAAAAAGAAAAACAGAACGTAAGTAGTGGCAGACTGGGTCAGATCCCTGGTCCATCTAGCCCAGTATCCTGTCTCTGACAGTTGCCACTTTGGTTGATTTGACAAAGTACACAACAGGTCATTAAGGAGTGATCCATTTCCTACTGTTCACTCTCATCCCTTGTCCAACTTAACTAATAACCATTTATGGACCTAGGAATTTCTCAATCATACACCCCAAAATACCTTCAGGAAGGCCATCTCACCAAAGCAATTTTTTCAATTTTCAAAAAAGGTTATATGGCTATTCTATAGTTTGTAAGGGAGGAAATCCCCCAGGTTTATAACCCCAAAGATAACATGAAGCAGGATCTTGAATCTTATTTAAAGGAAAGCTGCTAGTAATCCATCTTGTGCCTACATCAGCCAAAGACTCCCTCCCTGGAAAAGCTGGGTTTTCTGTAACTATAGCCCTCAACTGGGGGTGGGGGGGGGGGAACGGAACATGCATTTTTCTCTACAACAATTGCTCCTGGAATGCCTGCTGTGTGTTTTAATAAAGATGCTCTTTTGTAAAAGCGATAAAATGAAACTCCACTCCCTAGGGTATGTTTTCAATGAGTTGTACAATCCAATTTGAAAATCATACCCTTCTGTGTTAATGAAGTCAAAACGAGCTTCATGACAGAAGGCAAATTGTGGGCATGAATACCAGAGAACTAGAGAAGCAGGGAGTCATGGTGTCAGGATGCTGAAAGTGAATGAAATCATCTTGGGAGCTATTTTGAAAAGGCAAATGCCAGTAGGAGCAAATCTCCTTCACAACCCACAGATGGCTGCATCAGTTTTTTATGGTTTTCATAAAAGGTCACACAAACACAATATTTCTTTGTTTAAATACACTGGTTATTGTTTCCCTCCTTACCAGCACTGGAGAGTAATAGTAGACTTCATTCTCACAAAGCTAGGACTTAAAGGCCAGACCCTGACCATGCATCTACCCCTCCTCAGAAAAGGAAGGGGTAATAAGAAGTTGGAAGTAAAATGGGGCAGGAATTTATGACAAAAATATTGCCTACTTTCTAAAGATTTATTTAGATTTGGCCCATCCACCAGAGATTCTCCTCCTATGCTTTAATCTGCCTTATAGACCAACCTCTAACCTCTTTCCTACCTATGCAGCTTGTCTTTAGTTATTGGAATTGCATAGATGGTAAAAGGGCAAGATTTGCCTCAGTAAAAGTCTAAAGCAAAACATTCAGCCTGAGGTGAATACCCTGGGTTTGTATTTTTAGTCATGACTGGTGATTTGCGGTTAAAGTATTGGCTGCTTATTTTTAGAGGCAAGTACCTACAACCCTTCCTGTAAGGGCAGCTGAACAATTCTGCACCTTCTGTGACATCATAGAAGCTCAACCATCACCACGGAGGCTCACAGGCAGGCAAGCAGGCTGGCTGTCGTTTATTACAGATAAAGAGGCCATTATACTTTTCAGCATATCATTCTTGATGAATTGTCCTAATTATAGGGAGCTAGCAGGTGTTCTATAGCTAAAGGCAGGACACTGGTCCATTTTAAATGCTGAAACTGGCTTGAGATTTCATTCTGAAAATTTCAATGTGTGTTTTTTTAGGGGACAGGGTGATACATGCAAAATTTGAAGCAGATCAATTATTATTATTATTGTGAGCATTTATGTAGCACCAACAATGTACCTGGTGCTTTACAAAGAATAAGATAGACACGGTCCCTGCCCGAGAGCTTACAATCTAAAGACAGGGGGAGGGGAGACAAGGGAAGGGGGAACAGAGGGAGAGACAAGGGATGCAATGGGGTTTGAGGAGGGACTTGAAGGTGCAGAGGGTGGGGGCCAGGCGGACGAGGGCAGGGAAGGAGCTCCAGGCAGCGAGGGAGAAGGGACAAAGGCAGTTGGGGGAGCAGGGGAGACGTGGGAGGGTGAGGGAGGGGATGGAGGAGTGGAGTGCTCGAGCAGGGGTTCGGAGGGAGATCAGGGCAGAGAGGTAGGGGGAGCGAGGTTGTGAAGGGATTTGTAGGTGAATACAAGGAGCTTGTGCAGAATGCGCTCAGAAAGAGGGAACCAGTGGAGAGAGGAGAGGAGGCTGCGCGTGGTCAAAGTGACGGGCTAGGTGGATGATCCTGGCAGCAGAGTTTTGAACAGAGATAAGGGGAGAGCGGGGAAGGCCAGCGAGGAGGAGGTTACAATAGTAGAGGCGTGAGATGACTAGGGCATGGATGAGAGTTTTGGCAGAGGAAACAGACAGAAAAGGGTGGATTTTGGCAATGTTGTGGAGGGAGAAGCGGCAGGGTTTGGCAATGGAGTCAATATAGGGTTTGAAGGTAAGGTGCGAGTCGAAGATGAAGCCCAAGCTGCGGGCTTGGGGGACAGGGAGGATGGAGACCCCGTCAATGGCAATTGACAGGGAAGAGGGAGAGGAAGGATTGGGAGGGAAGATAAGGAGTTCAGTTTTAGCCACGTTCAGTTTGAGTTCGCGATGAGACATCCAGGCGGAGATATCAGAGAGACAGAGGGGGAGAGGGAAGGAGTGGAGAGAGTTGAGTGTCAGCATATAGGTGGTATTGGAAACCGTGGGAGGCAATGAGTTTGCCTAGGGATTGGGTATAGATAGAGAAGAGGAGAGGGCCAAGGGCAGGGCCTTGGGGAACCCCGACCGAGAGGAGGAGGAGTTAGGAAGAGATACGTTGACGAAGCGGTCAGAAAGGTAGGAGGAGAACCAGTTGAGGGAAGAGTCCCAGAATCTAAGGGAGTGGAGCAATTCAAGCAGGAGGGAGTGCTCAACCGTGTCAAAGGCAGCAGAGAGATCAAGGAGGACAAGAATAGAGTAAAGGCAGTTGGATTTAGCCACAAGAAGATCGTTGGTGATCTTAGCAAGAGCTGTTTCAGTGGAACGAAGGGGGTGGAAGCCAGACTGGAGGGGGTCAAGGGAGGAGTTGGCGGAGAGGAGGTCGAGGCAACGGGAGTAAACAACCCGTTCAAGGAGCTTGGAGGCAAAAGGGAGGAGCGAGACAGGACGGTAATTAGAGGGTTCAGAGGGATCCAGAGTGGACTTTTTGAGGATGGGGGAGACAGTGGCCATTCTAAAGCTATAACAGTTTTAAAGTTAATCACTAGTGGTCAATTTTGCCTGGGGTACCTTTGTTTGCTGGCTGATCTCTCTCATTTTTGCGAGTTGTGACTAAAATTTGCATGCATGTAGCCTCAGCAGTGCTTCAGTTGCTTTGGATGGACTGATAGTGGGTATAAAAAGTTATTAAACTTGGAAAAATTAGTTCTTGCGCATGCACAGTTGAGTGGGGATGACTGGGGCTGGGCTAAGGAGCAGCGCTATGGGAAGGGCTATTTCACTGGGGAAGACAGGGTGCTGCCCCTTTAAACTTCTCCCAGTCACCTGGATGCACCAGGAGATGTTTAAATGGCTGATGCAGCTTCCCTGCCCCAGTGCATCACAGCCCAGGGTGCGCTGGAACAGGGAAGCTCCTTTAAACCTCTCCAAGCCGTCATTGCACTGGATTGTTAATGCAATGAAATATTAACAAAGAACCAAATACTGGGAGCTAAGTGTACAACATGGACCTGTGAATGAAGCAGGCAGGCCTGGGTAGACACAGATTTGCATTCTCCCCAATCAGCACACTCCTGAGGGGTAAATGTCAGGTGAAGGCATCAATATGGACCTTGGAAATTTCAATACAAGCCAAAAAAACAAAGCTACCACCCTGGCCACCCAGAATGGACTAATCATGGCTTCAGCAGAGCCCAAATTCTCCCTGTCCACACAGAAAAATAAAGGACTAAATTAATTCTGGGCTTTGTAACTGAGCTGCATCTGACACACAGAGCTACTGCATGCGAGGAAATCATGCATTCCCCCATCTCCACTGCACACACTCTACTCCTTCCTCAGCACACACTCACATCAGACACACACACTTTAGATTTAAATATCCCTCAAAAACAAGGAACAATGTCTTTCAAACTGTAAGAGTTTCAAGTTTTCCAGTTCAGATAATCCTAACCCCATTAAAGCAGCAGCCCCTAAGCTACTTTACACCATGAGGCACAAGTTTGTCTTCTCCATTCCAGTTTTGCAAAATTTAAAAAGATGCGACTCAAGTATGCCAAGGAGGTTACATTTGGAAATGGTATTCAGATGCCAATGACAAAATAAAAAGCATTAACAAAAATCTACCTTTATCCTTGAGCTACATTCAACATCATGAATGCCTGAATCTATAGTAGCAGCGTTTGAATGCTACTTGTGTTTTCTCTACAGCTGTTTGGGGCAAACTCCAGTTTTTATTATTATTGACTAAAAAAGGTTTTGGCTTGAATCACATGATGAAAAAAATCCCCCATTTTTAACACAACTTCAGAAGGATTTGACAATGAGAAGTTTAAAAATACTTGGGTCACTGGAATTTAGAGAAAGTAGCCTATCACTTCAAACTGCAATTAAAATGAATTCTCTGCTCATCTGTCCCCCGGTCTCTTTTGAGTAACTGTTCTACTTAAACCTTCAGAGTGGTGAAAGTAAAAAGCAAAATGAAATTATCTAACCACCGTTAGAGAACCAGCTCATTCAAGATCTTATTTTAAGTGAAAAGTCTGCAGGACTAACACCGTGATAAAGCAAGACTAATTTCCTTCCAGGAAAGAGTAAAAACAAAACTGATGAATTTCCAGGGCTCTTTACAATAATCAGAATAGAAGCTGAAAAGTTATTTCCTTAAACAGCAGTAGTTACTATCACACTGGACTCTTGTTTTTTGTTGTTTTTTTTAAAAAGTTCAACGTGTGTGTATGGGTAGGGTCATACAAAAAACCAGGAAAATTTACTTAAGGAAAAAAACTTTCAATTTTAAAAAGATGTTAAAGGCAAGATGATTCCTGCTGACCTCTATCTAAAAACGTTCAGTATAACAAAATGTAAACACTAAAAAGCATGGAAATGAATTGTTAAAGCTTCATTTTTGAAACTGAGTTACATAAAATCAGAATTCATGCACCCACTTAACTCTGTCCTTTTATTTAACATTACATTTAATATAATTAAAAGTTTTAACTCACACCCTGTGGTAGTATGCATGTTATATTATCTATTTAATGAAGAATGAGTTAACACTATCACACGCAGACTTTCAACCATGTGAGTGCACATGTCCTGCTTTTTCCAATTTATTATTTGATTCCTTATTTTGTGTATTTATTGTTCTATACAGAAAACAAAAAGTTAAAAGTTGAAAAAAGATTTAGAAACATATCTACTATCTCAAGTGATAAACAATGGATAATGTACAGATGTACAGAATGGAACAATTTGCATGTAGTGAAAAGGAGATAATTGTGTAGAACTAATTTATTACTTGATAAGCATACTGTGATAATTCATTATATATAAAATTGGATACCATGCTATGATAGGGCAGAGTTAAGGGGGCATATGAATGCTGATTTTATGTGAGTCAATTTAAAAAAAAAATAAAAAAATAAAAAATGAAGCTCTGACAATTCATTTCCATGCTTTTTGGCATTAAAGTTTTGTTATACTGAATGTTTTAAGATAGAGGTCAGCAGGAATTATCCTGCCTTTAATTTTCTTTTAAAACCAAACGTTTTTGGTTAAGTAGTTTACTAGCACATGTACAAAGTCTACTCACACACCCTTACCTCAATTTTATTTGCCTATTAGAAGAATTAATTGCTCCAGGCAAAAAAGGCTGTGAACCTCAAATCACTTACTCCAGAGCAATCACAGTAATTTCTTCTTATACAAGGAGAGGCTCAATAGGTTAAGGCTCAACTAAGAGGGAGGGATGGGTTAGATATTTACAAACTCATGAGTGGTGTGGAGCAAGTAAATAGGGAGCTGTATAACTGGCAGCAGATTGAAGGGAGTATATTTTCCTACTCAACATACAATTAACATATGGAACTAGTTGCCAGAGGACATTGTGAAGGCCAATAGCATAACTGATTTTTTTTTAAAAAAAGAACTGATCAATGGCTATTAGTCAAGCTGATCAGGGAAGGAGACCTTCGAGCGCCAGGAGCTGGGAAAGAAACGTTCCATTAGGACCTGTTGTGCACTTCTCTAAAGCAACTGACGTCAGCACCTGTTGGAGACAGGATGCTGTGCTAGAGGGACCAGCAGTCTGACCTAATAAGGCACTTCTTATGTTCTTAAGCGGATTGAAGATTTCAGCCTAAGTGACTGGAATTTTGAAAGGCTTATGTAATTGTATTCATCATACAAATTCCTAAACAAACACTTAGCAATCTGTTGGACTTCACATACCCACCCCCCCATTTCCTGAGGTCAAGGAATCACTGCTGAAGTGAAACACTGCAAAAAACGTACCTTCAGAGTAGCCAAGATGGCATGCTTTCTGCTTCCCAACCGTTAGCATTTCCTTGTTGATATCACAGACCACTACATGAGAGCCCCCCAGTGATTTTTGTTCTCCTTCCTGGTAACTCTTTAAGATTTCCTGCCATGATAAATTCTGATGGGATCTTAGCTTCTGTTGAACCTGGCGCTCCCGCTGGGAACGAATATAATTGATAAATCGAAAGGCGATGTCACCTGCATTTGTTTTGAAAGGAAGATGTACAATGTGGAGTCTTTCCTGAAATTGTAAGATTAAATATCTACAGGCAAAGAATTAGAAAACTAGCTTCATGGTAAACTGGATCACATACCTAGAACACAAATTTATTTTCTCAAAATTAAAACAAGCTCATTTCCTTTATTGCTGCTAGTGCAAACAATCTCAATAAACATAATACTTAGCATTTGTATGCCACGTTTATCCACAGACGTCAACGTGCTTCCAAAACACACAGAACTTTCCCTGAAGCAGTAGAAATTAGCCTATTTTTGTAGACAGGGCAACCAAGGCACTAAGAGTCAAAATTGCTGGTCTAAGATTGCTCTGCCTGACTTGCTGCACCCAGAGTTCCTGACTTTCAGTCTCTTATTTAACCACTACACTAATTCCACTCTCCTGCCCTTACTGTTGTAAAGTCTAAGAGTGCTTTCTCACAAGACAAAATGTGCACCATTTGCCTCTGGGAGGCAAATACACAGCTTTTGTCACGTGGGAAAACAACGCCATGCAGTGCTTGATTTTCCAGCTCTGCATCCTCTGCATGATTGAAGCCAAAACCACAGAGTTTTGTTTTCCCACATGACAAAAGTCACACAGCGATTGCCTCCTGGAGTTTTTCCTGGAGGCAAATGGTGCACGTTTTGTCTCATGAGAAAACGGTCTAAGTCTATTTTGCCTGTTCTGCAGAGTACTTATTTCCCATTTCCAGGAAGATGAACCAGTGTTCTCACTCCAGCAGCAAATAAAAGTTCTGTAATAGCATTAGGAACAAAATGAGGATTACCTGTCCCTCCAGCAACATCAAGCAGTTGCGTTCCTGGGTAAGGGTTCATCTGATGCAGTAAAATATCCTTCCACAGCCGATGGATTCCCAGGCTCATTGAATCGTTCATTACATCATACTTCTTAGCCACACTTTCAAAGACTTGGTAAACTGAAATTAAATTATTTTTTTTAATAATAGCCTGATACAATTAGGATTACCTTGGCTCACCATAATGTGTGCATTCTGGCCTTAAAATCCGCGAACGTATGTTATTCTGGGGATCCAATCTAGGTCTGCATGGGGACTGCTCTTTCCACCTATCCAGCACTGTTGCTGTGTGGTCTCAAATTCAATTTTACAAAGTGAGTTTGTTTTTAATCTCACCTGCTAAGGCAGCTTGGGGTGGCTTACAATATATAAAAATCAATATAAACATAACCCAATATAAAACAATATAAAATGGGGGACATTTATTTATTTATTCATTCAATTTGTATCCCGCCCCTCCTGTGAACAGCTCGGGGCGGCTAACAAGCTAATTATAAAACAATTTATAAAAAATATAAAAATAATACCAATCCATAAAAACACTACAATAAAACAGGCTGGGATAATAAATAAATAAGGGTGGGGGAAGATAAAACACCCCCACCCCACCCCCCTCCCCAAAGGCCTGGGTGAACAGCCAGGTCTTACAGATTCGCCAAAATGTCAAAAGGCTTGGGGCCAGGCGAGCTTCCTCTGGGAGGGAATTCCAGAGGCGCGGCCGGGCCACCAAGAATGCCCTCTCCATTGTGGCCCCCCGCTTAACACGGGGGACCTCCAAGAAGGCACCCCCGGAGGACCGAAGGAGCTGCTCTGGGGCATGAAGGGCGAGGTGGTCCCTGAGGTATGAGGGGCCCGACCGTCAAGGGCCTTGTATATTAACACCAATACCTTGAACCTGGCTCGGTACGCTATCGGCAGCCAGTGCAGAGTCCGGAGCACAGGTGTTATATGCTCCCGACGGCCCGTCCCCGAAAGGAGACAGGCCGCAGCATTCTGCACTAGCTGCAGCCTCCGAACCAGGAACAAGGGCAGCCCCACGTAGAGCGCATTGCAGTAGTCCAGCCTCGAGGTGACGAAGGCATGGATGAGGGAGGCCAGGTCCGGGCCGGAGACGAACGGACGCAGCTGCCGCACCAGATATAACTGGCGGAAGGCGGCTTTCGCCACTGCCTCCACCTGCCGCTCCAGGCGGAGGTCCGTGTCCAAAATCACCCCCAGACTCCAAACCTACCGAGCTATGGGAGGGCGAACTCCCCCAAGCAGAGGGGCTGACACCTCCCTCGCTCTCCCCACCACCATCACCTCCATCTTATCGAGGTTGAGCTTCAGTCTGCTCTGCCACATCCACTCCGCCACGGCCTCCAAACACTGGGATAGCAACGAGACAGCAGGGTCTGGGTCAGCTGAAAAAAAGAGAGGTACAACTGAGTATCATCAGCATATTGGTGACATCGCACCCTGAACCCTCTCACAACCTCCCCCAAGGGCTGCATATATACATTAAACAATAACGGAGACAGAATAGAACCCTGCGGAACGCCGCAGGATAAGGTGCGGGGACAAGATGACTCAACTCCCAGCACCACCCGCTGGCTTCTCCCTGAGAGGAATGAGCAGAACCATTCAAGAACAGTCCCGTCCAGACCCCCCAGGTCACGCAGCCGCCCCAGCAGCAGTTCATGATCCACGGTGTCAAAAGCGGCCGAGAGATCTAGCAGGATGAGAAATGTTGAACATCCTGCATTCATCTCCCAGCGGAGATCGTCGACCAAGGCCACGAACACCGTTTCGGTGCCATAGCCGGGCGGAACCCAGATTGGAAAGGGTCCAGGAACCCAATGCTGTCTAGATGCGCCTGGAACTGTGTCGCCACCACCCGCTCAATAACCTTCCCTAAAAAGGGAAGGTTAGAGACAGGACGGTAGTGGGCGAGCGCGTCCATGTTCAACGATGGTTTCTTCAGCAGGGGGCGCACCACAGCCTCCTTGAGACTAGGCGACAACCTCCCTTGCTGCAAGGACGCATTGATCACTCTTGCCAGCACCATCCCCAAAGAGGGGGAAAGCATCCCCCCAAAGGAAGAGGGGGATGCCAAAGACATAAAAATAAATACCCCACCCCTAAAAGTAAATAAAAACCCACCCTCACCCATCTCCCTCGCCAAAGGCCTGGCAGAACAGCCAGGTCTTGCAATGACGTTGAAAAGAGGAAAGGTCCGGGGCCACCCGGGCCTCTGCTGGGAGGGAATTCCACAGCCTTGGTGCAGCCACCAAGAACACCCTCTCCATAGTCCCCCTGGAAACCCGGGGGACTTCAAGAAGGGCGCTCCTGGCCGACCGCAGGGGCGGATCCAGAGCACGGGGAAGAGAGGTAATCCCGCAGATACATGAGGCCCAAGCCATGTAGGGCTTTATAGGCAAGAACCAGCACCTTGAATCGGGGCTAGAAGACTACAGGCAGCCAGTGCAGAGAACAGAGCACTGGTGTAATATGCTCCTGGTGGCCCATCCCCATAATGTTGACGGGCCGCCCCATTCTGCACCAGCTGCAGCCTCCGAACTGTCATCATGGGCAGCCCCACGTAGAGCGTGTTACAATAGTCCTCTCTTGAGGTGATGAAAGCATGGATGATAGTGGCCAGGTCAGAGTCTGAGATATATGGCCAAAGCCGTCGCATCAGATATAATTGGCAAAATGTGTTCCTCGCCACAGCCCTAACCTGGGCATCTAGGCGGAGCTGCGCATCGAGGAGCACTCCCAGACTCCGAACGTGGGGAACCAATGGGAGGCGAACCCTGTCAATTATGGGGAAAAAAATCACATCCATCGCCTTCCCCACTAGCATCACCTTTGTCTTGTTGGGATTCAGCTTCAGTCGGCTCACCCTCTTCCAGCCCCCACAGCCGCCAGATATCGTGTGAACACCGAGACTGCAGGGTCTGGGTCAGATGAAAAAAAAGAGAAATAGAGCTGGATGTCATCAGCATATTGATGACACCGAATTCCAGAGCTCCTTACGGCCTCGCCCAACGACTGTGTATACACGTTGAACAGGAGAGGGGGCAGAATGGAACCCTGCGAGACTCCACACAAGAGGTCCTGGGGCAATGAAAAATGTCCCCAAGCACCACTTGCTGAGTTCTTCCAGCTAGGAACAAGCGGAACCATTCAAGAACAGTCCCACTCACCCTAGCTCAGTCCCGCAGGCGAGTCACCAACATCTCATACTCTACAGTGTCAAAGGCAGCCGACAGATTTAATAGATTACCTAATTACATTCCTGGTCACCAATTCTGCAAATGCTTACACACATTTTAGCTATACTACTGTGAAGAAGAGTCTTATTTAGAATACATGACAGTAAAGTGAAGCACAAGTGTGTTTACAATTTGGGGGCTCTAGTTTATAAAGCTTCATTGACACATATGGCTGCTCCTCCTCCTCAGCCAAATAATCCAAGAGGTAGTTTAACACAGCAGCTCACTACAGATGTAACTAAATTATTATCTGTATTGCGGCTGCATCTAAAGGCTCCAAATAATCTTACAGTGTCATTGTGTTAGCCACAGCACAAACACATGAGGGGCAATTTTTCTCCCAAATAATTTAATATAATGGTTTCAAACCTACAAATACACTCAAATAGCACCCCCTGACATCAATGGAACTATCTATAAATATAGCTATAGACCTGGAGCCTAGCTAGTCAAGACAGAGAAGAAACAGAGGTTCAACTTCCAATCCTGCAAATAAGCATGTGTCTTCTGCAAAACTACCCATGGATAAGCATTCGCAGGTTCAGGGTCTTTGGGAAACAATGGATGCAGCCATATGAGACAGGAAGGGAAGGCTCCCCGTGCAGCCGGGCCATGCGATGCACTGCATCATGTGGCCGGCAGCAATCAGATGTTCCCCCCACCCTGGGGCAGGGTGAACAGCTGCCTGCTATGCAACCTCGGAAAGATTCCAAGGATGCATTGTGGAGCCGCCTTACCCCACATGAAATAAGGCTGCCCAGCACGAGGCAACCTACGTGGTTAGGCCTCTCTGGTCCACCATGCAGCAAGCTCCATGGTGGGGCTGTGAGCAGCAGGCACTAGCACCCATCACATATGGCCTGGAGTGGAATTTAGGTGGGGCCAGGGGAGGAAGGCAGGGTCAGGTGCCCGCTCGTGTAGCCGATGCTGTGGCCCACCCCAGCTGTAGTGGCGGCTCCGACAGAGGTCAGCTTGCCCCACTTCCCCTCAAGTGTCTGGCCAACTCCCCATGCTTGCCCCAGTGTCGTGGTGGCGACTGCCTGCCACGGGGATAAGTGGGGACTGGGCCCTTGCCACTCGTATAGCCTCACCCAATGTGCTACTTACTAAGTACTTGTACAGTAAGTGCCACAATAGGACTACAACGTCATTCAGAGACCTCTAGGTTTCACTGAAATACAAACAATTTGTTTAGAAGTTAATGGGACTGACCACAGACAAAGACCCTTTTTAAACGAGATGCACCCACTCATGCCCACCCAGTGGATATGGAGGATGCATCTTGTGTGAAAGTGGCGGCGGGCGGGTGCGCGCGCATGCTCCTGCAAAATACGCACCTCCACCCAACATCCCCCGCATGGGGCAGCCAGTCAAAACGCAGGTTGCTCTGCAAGGGCATGGGTGGGGGTGCATCCATCTGCACCTGCCCCCCCACCCCACCCCACCCTTAAGCAGTTTGACAACAGACCTCTCCCCCCAGCAGTGGCAAGTGTAAAAAAGGCCACACACGTGACCAGGACCAACAAAATTACTTACTCAAGGTGCATAGCAGGTCACTGTCAGCACCTGGATATAGCACACAGGTCTCCTCTACCCCAATTCAATGTCATACTCACTGCAGCATCCTGCCTTTCACACATACAGTATTTCAAGAGACACTACAGAAATGAAGGATTCTGAAATACATGATGGCTGCTATGTCCCATGGAGTTGTAGTGTTCACAATAAGGGGCATCCATTATGTTGCCCACTACATTCTATGAAGTTGTAGGGCTCTGAAATTTCATTTAATTTTAACTTTCTACCCTGCCCTATCCCCTTAAGGCTCAGGATCACTTACAGAAAACAAACAATTTCAAATCACAATTTAAACATTCCCCGAGAAAATAACCAAACCTTCTCAGCCACACCTCA
Organism: Sphenodon punctatus; assembly: GCA_003113815.1. Classification (NCBI taxonomy): domain Eukaryota; kingdom Metazoa; phylum Chordata; class Lepidosauria; order Sphenodontia; family Sphenodontidae; genus Sphenodon; species Sphenodon punctatus. Next base: position 7,316,231 of record QEPC01001423.1, on the reverse strand, counting down.
GAGAAAAGACACCCCCCCACTACCCAAATCCACCCCCTCGGGGAAGGAGGTATCATGGCCTTTCCACCCTGCCCACTCGATACCACTCTTTCACCCTCTCTCTTATTAAAATACATAGATTAAAAAACTCAGAGCTTCCACATCCCATTCACCCGCTCCCCCAACGCTCGTGTGGTGGCATTCCTACCCATCCTTCCCCTAACCCCATCAGCTTCAAATTAAGGGCTACATAGAACCCTACTCACTACCCCAACACCCCTCATTTGGGCATATCCCACGGTCCAGACCCCCATCCCCTTTCTCCTAAGCACCCCAAAGCCCGATAATACCCCCCCGCCGGGCTCGCCATCTCCTCACCCTTCTCCCCCTTCTCTGCTTCCGATACGGTCTGGAAACCGAAGTGCGTCTCTCCTTCCGCTGAGAAACGCCGAAACCCACTGCAGAACCCCCGGGCCAAGAGCAGGAGTAGCTGCCGGTGACGACCGCACAAAGCCCCACAAGCAGTCACCCCCATGGACGCCGCCATCTTTGCGCGGTGACCTACTAGAGACACGCATGCGTCGGGTTTTTGTGCCTTTGAAAGCAGCCAGGGCAGAGACTTCCTGCGACTCGCAGGGAGTCGGGCTAGAGTAGTGGCAGGAAGAGAAGGTACTTGCTTCTCCTGGGCTGCTAGGCGCTTTCCCTTCTCGCCTATGTCCCTGCACCTCAGGGAGTCGGAAACCCCAAAGCACTAACCAGTGCCTCCCCTTGGAAGACCTAAAACCACCACCCAGCATTTCTCTCCCTGTCTCCTTGCATCCCAGGGAGATCCTAAAACCAACGCCGTCGCCTAGCGCCTATCATCTTATAGCCTTGCGTCCCAGGGAGACCCTAAAGCCACCACCCAGCATCCCTGCACCACTGCATCCCAAGGAGATCCTAAAGCCTAGCCACCATCCTGCCTGTGCTTCATCTCAGAGAGGCTCTATAAGTCTCCACCCAGGACCTCTTTCTCTGTGCCCCTGCACTCCAGGGAAACCATAAGAATACTACCTAGCCCTTCTTTCCGTTTCCTGCTGAACCCCAGGAAGACCCTAAAGCCAGCACCTGTGCCCTTGGGAGACTAAAGCAGGGTGGGAAGCTTCCCTCCCCTTCCCAGGGTCACTTTGAAAATTAATACAAGCTTTGAGGGCCACATAGAAATTAGGGGCAGGGGTGCAATCAGGAAGAGGGTCCAGCTCACTTCCATGGATCTGACCCCTATGCCCTCATCTCTGCTCCTTTCCCTTGAGCTCACTCTTTCAGTGCTTGGGAATAGGAACTGGGTCCAGGGTTGAGATCTGGAAATTGGAAGGGGGGGCAAATAAAAACTATTCATTGGCCACATTTGGCCCCTGGGCCTGGGGTTCCTCACCGCTGCCCCTAAAGTCATCACCTAGTGTCTCTCTCCTTGTGTCCCCACACCCAAGGGAAATCCTAAAGCCTCCACCCGGTGCCTCTCTCCCTGTGCCCCTGCTCCCCAAGGAAACTCTGAAGCCTCCACACAGCACCTCTCTCCCTGTGCCCCCAGACCCCAAGAAGACTCTAAAGCCACCACCAAAAAACTTTCTCCCCTGCACCCCAGAGAGACCCCAAATCTACCACTTAGTGCCTCTCTCCTCTTGCCTGCACACTTGGAGATCCTGGAACCACCACCTGACATGGTTATCTCTGTGACTTGCATCTGGGGGAGTCCCTGAAAGCCACCACCTTCCTAGAAGTGCCTGAACTAATGTAGAGCTTGATCCAGTCACCATTACTTAAGGCTGAAATCCTGAAGCTGCCTACTAAGGGTTATCCCACTGATTTCTTGGGTACATCTCTGGAGTGTGTAGTCACACATCACTGATGTGACTACTTGCATGAGTAAGAGTATGAGGAAAAGGCCAACACTGATAACCAGGTAAATTAGCACTTGCAGTAAATTCAGCAATGTTAGTGAAGCCTCCTTGATTTAAGAGTAGCCCCCCCACCCCAATATTGACACCTAAGTTAATATCTACAGTACATTCCTACAATCCATAATATTGCAAAACAATATGATTTTTTCACACATCCAGAATTCTAGGGGATGCTTTTCTAATCACTAGAAAGCCCTGATTCCACAAACACTTATGTGCATGCTTCACTACCAGGGATAATTCTCTTGATAGTTCTCTTGATTCCAAATATCTATTTGCAGGACTAGGCTCTGATATTTAACAAATAAAATATTTTATTATATTATATTATTATTATTTTAAAATGTATACCTTGGTTTTCCAGGTCGGGCTGCTGTTGTGCGGCCGTCATGTATGATTTTACCCAGAGAGCTGTTCTGCAGTATGAGTCTGGATGAAAGGGGAGAGCGCAGGGGCGGAGAGATAGAGGGTGTTTTTAGACAAGCGCCTCCCCACCCATCATGCATGTTGGAGGACTATATAGGGTGCCAATGCAGCCCTGCTACATGCATGATGGGTGGGTGATGAGTGGGGAGGTGCTTTTCTAAAAACACCCACAGTTGAGTGTTGTCAGTGATACTGGAAGCCATGAGATTCAATGAGTTTGCCCAGAGAAAGAGTGTAAAGAGAGAAAAGAACATGGCCCAGGAGCGCAGCATGGTGGATTATATATTGTCGGCCCGCAGTCACTATATGTTATTTGAGGATTTTCAGGTATTGGTGCGCCTGGAAAGTGACCATCTTCCAATATCGGTGACAGTATGTATAACAGATATGCCTTGGGAAGCTGGTAGCAGGCCTGTAGGAAAGCCTAGGAGGGACTGTAGGCGGCGTAGTAGGTGGGATAGTGATTTAGCGATTAAAATATTTTCTCTACTGCATGAGGATTATTTGCAGGACCAGTGGCTACAGATGTTGGCAGATACCCAGGAGGATGTGGTACATTGTACCAAGATATACAATGATGTTGTGTCATATCTTGGAACTCAGGGCCTATTTAAAACTTCTTACCAGAATGGTAAAACTTATTCTGGCTGGTTTGATCAAGAGTGTCTTAGGGCTAAGAAGAGTCTGGCCAAAGCTAAGTGTCACTGGATAAGGGATTTTTTAATGATCAGTAAACTGAAGTATTTGGCTGAGAAGAGAGCATATAAAAATCTGTTAAAAGAAAAGAAAGCTCTATATAGATCGTTCTTATGGTCCAAACTCAATGTAGCGGCGGCGACAAATGACTCTAGACAATTTTGGTCAATAACAAATGCCGGCATGAGGAGGGCCCCATGACATACAGCAATGCAAATCTCAGAGGATGATTGGCTGAATTTTTGGGGGGATCTGTATAAAGAAGTGGGGTTTGAGTCGGATGTTATGTTGGTGGATATGAACTTTGTTAGGCTAGGAAACCAAGGGGAGGGGGAATTTCAAGAAACGGTCACTGAGGAGGAGATCTTGGAACTCATAGGAACCCTGGGTAAGGGTAAAGCCCCAGGAGGAGATTGGATCGTTTCGGAGGTTCTCCAGTTATGCCCCCATTGGTAGGCTCCCTGGCTAGCTAAGTTCTTTACGCTAATAAATAAAACCAGATTAGTGCCACAAGAGTGGGGGGAGTCAATTATCCCTCTGTTTAAAAAGCGTGACATTCGAGATCCAGGCTCATACCGGCCTATCAGTCTTATTCCGGTAATTGGCAAACTTTACGCCAAGGTTCTGCTAAAGCAGTTGGAGTATTGGGTTATAACGAACACTATTATCCCAGATGTCCAATTTGGATTTCGAAAGGGGTTTTCTGTTATAGACAACTGTTTTCTTCTCTCCCATCTTATTCATAAGTATAAACAAGTGAGATCTGGGCAATTATTCCTTGCTTTCACAGACCTGCGCAAGGCCTTTGATTCAGTCTCAAGAGAGAAACTCTGGATTAAACTTCGATGTAAGGGGATAAATGAGATGCTGTTAGCCCTTATAATTCAATTACACACAGGTAATATTGCTCATGTTCGTGCGTCCCCTTCAACTTCTTCCAAAAGATCTATTCCCATAAAGAGAGGTGTTAGGGGAATATTGGCCCCTATTTTGTTTAACATCTTTCTGGGAGACTTGATGATATATCTGGGAGAGGAAGGTCATCCCCCCAAGATAAAGAACAGGGCAGTACCGGCCCTGATGTATGCCGATGACATCGTGGTATTGTTGCAAACCAGGAAAGGTTTGATATATCAATTGGACAAACTGAAGGAGTTCTGTAATACCAATATGCTGCAGGTTAATTCTAAGAAATCCCAGGTAATGGTTATTGGCGGCAAGCGAGAGGTGTACCAGTGGAAGTTTGGGGATGAGTCTTTACTCCAGGTTGACAATTATGTCTATCTTGGCTGGAATTTTTCCAATAACCTCAAATGGGATAGGCACGTAAAAGAGATGGCAATAAAAACATCAGTTGCATCCAGAGGTATTATAAAGTTTGTTGCTGGGTCTTTAGAGGCCCCAATCTCTCAAGCCCTTAAAGTATACAAGGCCAAAGTTAAAAGTTTGGTTACATACGGCGCAGAGATAATTTATGGATCCTGCTGTGCCAAGCTTGAAGTTGTGCAAAATAAGTTTTTGCGTAGTATCCTGGGGCTTCCGCAAGCGATCCCAGGATCAGTTCTCAGGGCAGAAACTGGAGTAAGCTCTATTTTGAATCAGATTACAATAAAGAGTTTATGTTATTGGGCCAAACTTTGCACCAGAGAGGCATCATGCTTGACATCTATCTGCTTACAAGAAGAACTAGAGCAGAAACAGAGCCCCCTGTATTCGTGGGTAAGCAAGATCTTGCAACAGCTGAGAAGTATAGGGCTATCCATGGAATACCTACTCACCAAATTTCGGGTTAGTATAGGAAATATCATTAAATCCAGGGTGCTAGATATTGGGAAACAAGAAGATATTGCTGCTTTGACGGACTGGAAAGTCGCACCTAATTACCATCGAATTAAACAAATTCATGGCTTTAAGCCCTATTTGGAACGGCTGCCTAAATGTTGTATACGGAGAGCATATACACAAGTCCGTATGCAGCTAGTAAAATCTGCCATCACACAAGGAAGATACATAAAACAGCTTTATGCAAGTCATAGTTGTGTATGTAGTGACAGTCACCTGGAGGATGTTTCACATATTATCTTTTACTGTCCTCTTTATGAAGAACTTAGGCAGGTTTGGTTATTACCTTTGTGGCAAGAGCATCCATATATATATATGTCTGACCAGCTTCGTTTAGAGCAAATACTCTCCATAAAGGATAAGGAAGTGGCATGTGCAGTCGCTACCTTTGTTTACCTGGCCACCAAAAAAAGGGAGGAGCTTAGTGCAAGCGATGAAGATAACTTATGAGGGCGTTTGTATTGTGGTTGGATACCATGGTCTTCTACCAGTGGAATTGGGGGAAGGTGGGTATTCAATAATTGATTATTGGAATCATTGTTTAAATATTTGCAGTTTACAGGGGGTTAGTCTAGTTTTATAATTTCAGGGGACAAGTCTAGCCGAGGTCCCCGTCCCCCGTTCCCCCCCCCCGCAGAAGAGCAAGGTAGCAATTTCCCAGCCCTAGCTGGTTTTGTTTGTGTAACCTCTGTGCAGGAGAGTGTATAATATAACTCTTTGGAGTTTTTGGAATATTTTTGGATTATCCTGATTGTTGGATTTTGTGATGTCATTTTGTCACATTGTATGTTATTTTATATTGTATATGTGGATATATATGTTTTATGAATATGACTATAGCGAAAGCTAGCTGTATAAATTGTATTGAACATGGCCTAGGATAGTCTTGGGGAACTCCCACAGAGAGGGGGAGTGAGGTAGAGCAGGTACCAGCAAGAGAGACATTGGCCATTATCACATGGGCCACGGTGGGTGGGGGGATGGGTATGCGCCTGCCTATTCCCATGGGTGCACACCCATCTCCATGCACGGAGCAACCAGCATTGGAGCCCATTGCTCCGTGTGTGGGTGATGGGTGGAACGTGGATGCACCCCCACGCGCCGCCCATGGTGTTCCGACGGGCGCTCACCCATTCCCCACCCACTGCAGGCAGCGTTTGCATGGATTCCTTCCACCCACTGCACATGAATGCGGTGGACGGAGGACACCTGTGTGAAAACGACCATTGAAGAAGCAGTTCAAGAGATACAAAGAGAACCAGCTGAGAACCGAATCCCAAAAACCAAGGCAGCGATGAGAGCAAGAAGAGTGAGCAAGGATGAAAAAGGAGAAGGTTGAGAAGCAAGGCCAAGGTGGATTTTATCAATCTTCTTGTTCTAAAAGGTGAGATCCTGTGCAGAGAGGAAGGATAATAATAACAGTATAATATATACTACTAGTAATAGCAAATTATTGTCTACTAACAATAACAGCTCATAGTGATTATGCATTAGTTGACCCTATATTCCAAGGCCACTACTGGAATGTGTGATGATATATTGTCTAATGGGTGCAATTTCCTTCTTGGGTGGGGTTCACTTAGCATAGGCACAAATCCCACTGAAACAAATGGAACTTGTGCCGGTCGTAAGTGCTAGCACTAGTATTATCTGGTGCCACCAGTTGGCAAGGATCATGCTGTCGAACCTTTTTTAGTTCCTTGTACATAGGAAAATCATAACATTGTATTACAATTCTTCCAGGGCACAAATATGGCTATGTCTATGGAAAGGACCCAGGTTTGTCCATTCTTTTTACTTTACTGAAAGTCTCACAACTGCAGGAGTTTTCTTAAAGCTGCAATTGCTGAAATGATAGGAATCTCCGATGTTTCTTCTCCCCTCCAGAGTTTTTTCTTCAAAGTGCTCTGCTAGCGCAAAATAATTTCCAGACCACCTAGTGACTGTAGAAAGCTTGAAAATGTGGCTGTTGTTCATTCTCGGGGTAAACAAACAAACACAAAAAGCAGATCAATGTTGCAGCTATCAAAAAGTACTGATAAGGTGCAATCCTCCATCCATTAAAGTATACATATATTGTAATTTTGAAAAAGTCTAGTTGGCAGCCCTGAGACAAATCCACGTTTATTTTTAAACCATATGATATTTAAATAGGTCTTTCGATTACTAGGAATACCGATTTTTGAATGTTTTGGATTAGCAACCGACCCTCCGGTCCCCTCAAACTAAAGCAGCTAGGAATCCCGTCCTCACAACTCTACTGTGCCAGAACAACACCCATGAGACCATGCAAAACATCGCCAAGGACAACTACATTTCCCACAATGCCCTTGCGACAACCGAGACCAATCAGAGCAGACGGAGCATTAAAGGCGACGCCTGCCAACTCCCCGTATAAATAGTTCCATCCGGGTTTTTCTTTCCTATTGCTGTTGGCGACTCGTCGCCATTACAGGGCAGCGAGAACAGCTGGAGCAGTGTTGAGGCGGCCGTGGGTGCCTGGGCGGCGCCAACACCCCTCCCCCAGCCGGAGCCAGCGCCGGGCCCTGCGGGGCTCCCAGTCCTGTCACCGTCCCTCCCCCGCCCCGGAGCCCCGCAGGCCCGGCTAGGCCCGTTGGACTCGAGGCCTTTCCCAGTGTAAGCGAAGCAGTGAGAAGATGTCGCCATGAAGCAGGCCGAGTCTGCGCTGCGCCGTTCCCGACGCCGGTCCCCCTCACGGGCCATGAGCCTGGGCCCTTCCCGCCTCCCCCAGAGCCCGTTCTGCTGCCCACGCCGCCGTAGCGCCGCCGGGGCGCCCGTTAATGCCGCAAAGCTCGCCCAACGCAGCCACCGTCTCAGCAGCTTCCGACATGGACAAGAGCAGCTCCTGCGGCTCCAGCATCCCCGGGTCCTCCACTGGCAGCAAAGGGCAGCAGCCCCGCTCTAACTCGGCCGGACCGGCTGGGGGAGAGTCCAAGCCCAAAGGCGGTAAGGAACAAGAACAGTGAGGGGGACTAGCCCCATAGGAGGGCGATAGATACCCTTTATTTGTTTGTGTGTCTCCTCCTCTCCCCCCCCCCCCCTTAGAAATACGATGTTTTCCAGGTTTCTCTCTCAGTTTCTTAGTATGAAGACTCGGGTGCGTGGCTGGAATAGCAGGGAGAATAAGAATCATAGTTCTGTTACAAAAAATGTCTTTAATGAAGTAGATGAGCATCTGAATGCGAACACAATTCCCCCACCTCCTCTTGTAATGCAGGCTGCCTACCCTATGTCAATGGCCTAGCTAGGAGCCTGGGAATAGATGTTTAGGGCTAATACCCTTCCCCTGTCCATCTTAGGGCGGTAGGAGCAGTAGGCAGAGGTTGTCATGTTGATGGTGTTATGACAGTAGGAGCAGGTGGTGTGATGGGATGGGTCTCAGATTGTGTGTGTGCGTGTGTGTGTGTGTGTGTGTAGGGGACAGCAGTGGGAGTAATTACTAGAGGGTTCCCTACCATGAAGAAATGTAGACGTAGCTAGAAGGTCAGGATGGGGTAGTGGTATTGGGTATCCTTGGGATTGGCCTTCAGCCTTGGTGGTGGTAGTTCAAAATTATGGCTGTGTGATAGTTCAGAGTTATGGCTGTGGCCTGTATTGCTGTTGAATGGATTCTGAAGACAAAAATGAAGAAATATGGTTTGTGTCTGCACAAATGGATTACTTCACTTCCCATGTTTGCTTATCTTGTATAAGCACTAAGCCTACTTTCCATCTTTTTTTTAAAAAACAGATTGGGTTTGCATTCAAGGTGTTTTCAAATGAGATGCTACTATGCATGGCCACCCAGTAACCACTCATCTGAATGTCCATCTGATGGAGTGCTCCCATGAGCCACACAGCACCCACTCATCGGGTGCTGCCAAAAAAAATCCAAAGTGCCTCATGTGGGGCAAGCCCAAAAGGTGCATGGCAGTAGGCACCCACATATCCTCAGCCTGTATGAAGTGGGGCAGCCACCCACGCCAGCAAATGGGTCCCCTGCTCATACGCACTGTGGGCAGGGGAAACGGCCTTCATAAGTCGCAGGAACTGGCAGAGAACACTGTGGAGCCTGGTTCCCCAGCACTTGTGCTCCAGATGTATAGATTCAGAGACCAGCTGGCACGCTTCTCTCCTCCTCCCTTCCCCCCCCCTGCCAAATGTCCTGTGTCAGGGGGAGTTCGAACTGACTCACGCTAGCCATGCTGGGACACGCCCGTTGGAATCCTTCCCCACTAGCTCCACCTAAGTGGAAACTCCACAGTTGTGCCACTCAGCAGCCACGGACACCTTCTCTCTCTCTCTTCCCCCCCCCCCTCCCCTTGCTTGTTTAAAAACACTTAGACCTTCCTCTACCTTGCTTGGTCCCCCACTTCTAATAGAAGTGGCGCTTAGGTGATGTACTTGTATAGATAACATTATAGTAGTGTGCAGTGTGGCAAGTAATGAGTTAGATGCTATCAGATTGTACAGTATTACTTATCTTCATAGATTGCTGGAGTAACAAGCTATGCCTTTATTTTGAGATCCCTCTCTTCTCAGATAAGAAGACTGAAATGGATGCTGCAGCTTGCAGAAAGTCTTTTGAGTTAGTACTCGCGCCACTTCTCTGGAGTAGTCCCACTGAAATTATGGGACTAGTCCGGAGTAAATGGTTTGAGGATTGCTGCCACAATGAGGCTTTGTTCCAAACACTGTTAATCCAAGATAAATTGTGCACACTCATGCAGGAGAAGTGGTTGAGTTCCATTTCTAGCCATGACTAGCAAGCCAGGGTATAATTGTAGGCCTGCATACACCTCATTCCAGAATGGTCACTAGGAAGCTTTCAAAGGTGAAATGTGACCTGTATGTAATATTTGAATTTGGCTACAGTTGCTGTTGTATCCAGTATTTGGTGGGGAAGGAAGCTGCTCACTTGTGGTTTGATATTTCTGTCCTGGCCATCCCCGTAGCTTAGTGTTCTGGTCTTCTCTTGCCATGCCATTTGACCTTTCTAAGGGTACGCATCTCTATTTTTCCTCCTTGCCAACCATTTTAGCAGATAAAGTAGATGTTAATTCTAAACTGTTACTGGCCTTGAGTAAAACTTCCAATGACACTAATGGGTGAGAAGAAAGTTTTTATACTTCTAAAAATCACTGGTGGGAGGCCAACACTGCACTGTTCTGTATCTTGGCTACTACATTAATGGCTGTCTTCACAACAACAAATGCTGGGAAATGTTTTGAAATAAATGTCTGTTCTGATAACTTGGACATGGTCCCTTCTCCATCTCCTAGATTGTAAGCCCGTTGGGGCAGGAACCTGTCTCTAGTGATTGTACAGGTCCAAGTACTAATCACTGGTGGTGCTATATAAATGCATAAAAATAGATGAAGTAGACTGGAACTAAGTCACAAATAGCTACTTTGATGCTCCTGCACTCTAATTGCTAAGGAACCTTAATGTTTTCCTACATGTGCAACTAACTACAGTAGATCTGGGTATTTTGGTTCAGAGACTATGGTTACACTCATTTATAAACAGCCGTGTCAGCAGGTGTAATGCTCTCCTCCACAACCTGTACTAGAATATCTTAAGGGCTCCTGTTAGTAGTGTTTGAGGGCCAGCAGCTCCCTCCATGGTTGGTGGGATTCCTTGGTGGCCAGTACTTATGATGATTTGGATTTTAATTGTAATTAACTACAAAAATAGTGTTTGAGATTATGGGATCCTTTTAAGGATTATGCACACCAAAGTATAGATGCTGTGGTAACTCTTACTGTGTAATTCCTCTTCATGGAATTAATTCTAATTCACAGCTTCTGTCTCTTAACACTTCAAGTTCTTATTTTTAGTGTTGCCATTATGGCAATGTAAAACTTCTTAAGTCAAAGTCTATGGCAAAATCCTAAAACAAGAAATAAGTTACAGAAGGTAGCCTTACAAGGAGCTAATAATGAAATGAGTGATCATAACTCAGAGGTGTTCTAATCACTCTTGGATAAGTGAGTTAAGCGGCTATCCCCAGATAATACATTTGAAATACCTTATCAGTCTATTCCTTCACAGAAGAAAACATATATTTCAGGAACTTGTGCTACTGTTTACAGTAGAGAAGGTGGGAGGAGCCACTTCTTTTTGGCAACTTTTCTGGCTTGATGAGCTGCTTGATTTTCAGGCCTGCAGTATGGGACAGGAACAACAGAATGTTTTCAGTTGAATGTGATCAGAAAAAATGTGGACAGCCATGTTTTGTTTTGCACCCTAGCTGACGGATTGCAATGAAGTCTTCGTGTAAAACTGTTTTTTAATTCGTACAATGAGAAGATACCTTAAAATTGGTTCTTGAGAGAGAGCTGGAAAAATAAAACTCTAAGTATCGCTGTACGAGTTTCTAGTAGGCTTTGAAGCCAGGTGCTCCAGGTTCCCTCAGCCTCTACCATTTAAGTTAAGAGAGCTTTCTGTGTGGACTGACCATTGAAGGAAAATATGACATGGCTTATGGATTCTGCCTTTGGGAAGGGCTGGCGATTGATTTTTATTTATTGAATTTTTATGTTATGCTTCCCACAAGGTTCAGGGTGGCTCACAGGAAAAAAAACTAAAAACATAAAAATACATAAAAACACCCTCCCCTCAGACCCTCCCAACCCCATTTAGGGGATAGAACTGTATTTTCAGACCTACCAAGTGGCTAATTTGGTGTGTTTATTCTAAAAAGACAGGGTGGATTAATCTTGGATCTTATTCTGGATCCAGGTTGTTCTGCAATTCTGTAGCTATAGTGATTATCTCTTAACTAAGGGATTAAAGATTAATGAAGTGCATAAAAGTGTGAATAGTAATCTTTGGAGGTTAGGACAACACGTTGACATTTTTCCTCAACTATTGTACCCTTCTCTAGAACAAAAGGTATTTGGAATTAATGTTTGTCTGCCAGCTTTTCACGAGTTGACAGTGCTGTAGAACAGCAAAACTGATCTATACCATTCAACTCTGGGAAGAGATACTAATTTGTCCCCGTCTCCTCCCCCCAAATACGAGGTGACACTCCTGGCTTATTGGAAAGTTCTGTCAAATGAGTTGACTGACATATGTCTCATGGTTCATAATGGCTGTAACTACAGAATAGCTGTACTAGATAATTCTTTCCCGGTCAACTGCCGGGAATAACCATCTCCACATCTGGCAGTAAATGAACCATCATTGTTTCAAGAGACAAGGGTTGTAGTCTCAAGTCTTTTTTTTTTTTTTTTGCACATCACTGCTCTGTGCCCTTGTGCATATAGATTGAAACCACTTGGATTTGTTGTATTCGGATGGATTCTGCTTGTCTGGCTTGTGCACTCTGATTACAAATTTATGAATGTTAGCTGTTTTACTTCAGCTGTACAAACTAAGTTATTCCATCTAGAGCATTTTAAAGTTTTTAATGAAAGGGGCCAGTCTTCACAGCCAGCCATTCTTTGGTCTGAGAAACTCTGCCTATAGTCATATACTATATACTAAACTCCTTGGTGTAAATTATGAATTCTTCTCTTCTGAGAGTGTTGGGAGAGATCTATCTAAATCACCATAGGCCAGGTTTGGTTACACCCCCCAGATCTTCAGCTGCATCTGGTGTGTTTCCTCAGATTAAAAAAAAACCCTCCCCTGAGTTGTCCAGTTGACTTGCCGTGTCTCCCATGCACATTGTAAGTGGCAGCGGTAGGCTGTACCTCCTGAACGGAGAAGAGCTGGTATTAATGGGGATGGGAGGAAGCTGTCTGTTAGAGGTGGGTCTCAGAGTTGCCATAACCTACGTGGTCCAATAGCTGAACTCTTCATCTCTGTAAGCAGACAGTGGCTGTGTAAGTTCTCACAAATTTCCCTATGTCTTTGTAATGGAGAGGGAGAAAGAACAGTTGTAATTTACAGATCCAAAGAGTCTCCCAGGCTTCAGTCTTAATTATGAATTAGACTAGATCCCTGATGAGAATAGAAAACTTCTAGTAGAAGTGAATGAAGTTTCTGCAAACTTTAGCTATGTGGCTCCAAAGAAGCAAGTGGTGAGAACCTGTGCAACCTACTAGCTTGCTTTATCTCCTCAAAAAAATCCCTTTAAGTCAGTCTAAGCATGTGCACCTGCAGCTTCTCAGCTTAATGAAATATGCCTCTCCCCTTCCCTGCCCATTCTAGATGGTAAGCTCCTTGAGGGTAGGGACCTGTACAGCACACAGCACACTGTTTGTGCTGTGTAAATAATGCAAGAAAAGAGTGCTAGCGCTCCCTGATTTGCAAATACGTGCTGATCATGTATTGAGGCTGCTAGCGCTTGTATGTGCACGTCCATTCTTGGCATGCTTTTACAGTAATCTTTGGTTGAGATGGGAGGATTTAAATTGACTATTATACTTTGGAACTAAACCTGAATGACACTAGCTAGGTGCCTTTAAACATGCAGTGATGTTTCCAGTGCCCACAGCTCATGAGTTAATAGCATAAGAAAAGAGCCACAGTATCCTAGACTAACAAAATGGTGATGGGGCATGCCATGTAAAATGGGATTGCCCAAAAAGGATGGAGAAAAGCTGATGACTGTAAGATATGTCTGCAGAACACCACATGGGGTAGAGGTCAGGGGAAAGTCTGGTCTCGTAAGCATCTAGTCATAGGACAAGTGTTGATATAGGTTTATTTATTTGTTAAAATTTATACCCCACCCTCCCCCCAAAGGCTCAGGGCAGCTGACAACAAAAACACAAGAAAAAAATAATGAAACAGTACAATAAAATGCCCAAGAATCTCAACCCTCATCCCCCAAACCCACCCATCCAACCTCTATCCCAGCCTGCCAAAAGCTCTGCCACAAAGAGATGTTTTACGCTGCCTCCAGAATATGCTTAAGTTCATCTTTGGCAGACCTCCGGGGGTGGGAGGGAGTTCCATAGTACTGGGGCAGCAACTGAGAATGCCTCTCTGCAGGCCGTTGTCCTGCAGACAAGATAAGCCAGTGGTACATGCAAGAGGGTGCTCCCAGCCAACCCCAAAGGCAAAGCACCATGGACATGATGCAGTGTCTTCAGAAATATTTGTGATGGTGGTCTGACTCCCTTAGAAACCAGTCTCTAACTTTACACTGCTGCTAAAGGGAACCATTGCATATATTGAAAGTACTTGTCTGAAGGATGGGTAACCAGGTTGTTAGGGCTAAATTGGAGATTTGCTAGAAGTTGAGACACATGCTATCAAATGAATCTGGAATGGAATTCCATTCCCAATAGGACAGAAGTTTCAAAACTGAGTTGGAACCCTCATGGGTCTGTGATTCAGCTGATATGATACTTTGCACAGCTTTATCTGAAGTTGCAGAACTACATTTAAGACTCAGTGGGGTATCACAGGCAAAAGTTTGGGAACCATTGCCTTTAGCTTAGGTGGTGAGTTGAAGGTATGAAAGGGGAAAAGGAATGGCATAACGAATGGAGCAAGGCCTGACAGCCTATGTGCCTGTACATCAAAACTTGCATATAGAATGCATGATCAAGTAAGTGTGCTAAGGAAATGGAATAATGTATGGGCTAATAGCCTTTACCTGAAAAAAGCAAGGAAATCCAGAGTGATTGCATAGTAACTGAATTACCAATTTAGAAAATATTGCTAAAAGCACCCATAATCAAGGACCATTTCTGATGCTTTGAGTTCTCAGTTCTGCTGGATTATGTGAATGATTCAAGGAGTGGTATAACCAGTTCAGCAACATAGCATGTTTCCAAAACTTGACTTCTTATCTAGAATAAGTGGAATTGGGTGTCTGTTCACTAAACGTAATGAAATGCTCTTTTAGTTAAGGAATTCATTCTGCATTGAAAAGCATGTGGCATGAAAATCTGGGTGACAGGTGACTGTATTCTCTTTCCAGGTGGCTCTCCCCTTAACTGCCCTGTTTCTAAGATGAAAGGGTCTGAAAGGCTCTTGGTCATGAGTTGGATCAGGTGGATGGCGTGCGTTAGGAAAGCCATGACATGGCGTAGTGCTAGTCTGCTCGCTGTACAGAAGTACAGGTCACACTACTGGTGCTATATAAATGTTTATAACAATAAGTATAAAATGAAAGGCAGACTGCTGATTGCCAGTAGAAACATTGGAGGCAAGCTGGTGAATTGGAATCTAATTTGGACTTATCTTTTCAGATGGAAAAAATGCAAATGGATCGAAACAACGTTATAATCGTAAACGAGAAACTTCATATTCGAAAAATGAAAACTTTTCCAGCCAGGCCCGTCGCTCCACTTCACAGAAAAGCAAAGCTTTTAACAAGATGCCCCCTCAGAGGGGGTGTAACAGTGGCGGTGGCAAACTTTTTAGCTCTTCTTGTAATGGTGGAAGACGAGATGAGGTGAGAACTTACGCTGTGTCCAGAAGACCTTTTTCTGAGACACTGGA
This sequence comes from Sphenodon punctatus, assembly GCA_003113815.1. NCBI lineage: Eukaryota > Metazoa > Chordata > Lepidosauria > Sphenodontia > Sphenodontidae > Sphenodon > Sphenodon punctatus. The sequence goes on along the minus strand of QEPC01001423.1, from coordinate 7,300,938 downwards.
ATCCTTCTGACTTGCCAGATAGGTCTTGTATTTGTCAGTTTCTGGGCTGGGTAGGGGAAAGAAGAACTTGGAAACCGGATGCTGCTGAAATGACAATTTGAATGCAATCAGACCAGCCATGCAACTTGAGGAGAATCCTCCCTAATCTGATACTTTTTTCCTTAAGTTTAGGGTCCTTCATGAAAATAACTGCCAACATAAATTTCATCTTATAAAAGTTTAGGAGGCATTTATATCCAACCATTTCTAGATCTTGGAATTGTTCATAACAGCAGAGAGTAATGTGAGCTAGTAGCTGCCCATGATTGATTAGAGAAAAGAAGAAAATCAGATTGGAAATTCTAGTGCTAACATGCAGATGTGGCAATACACCTTCCACTATGGCATTTATAACCATACATGCTGCTGATTTGTGTATAAGCTTAAATATGGGTGGTTAAACACTGTTGTAGAATCTTAGTTTTATCAAACTTAACCACATAAAAATGAACCAAACTGCAACTCTTAAGCTAAAACACATTTTCTTACCTGGCTATATTTGAATTATTAAGCTTTAACTTATTAACTAAAAAGTGTTTTACTGTTGCTTGTCTTGGATAATGAAAAATGACTATTTTAGATTCCAGTTCCTGTGTGCATGCACTGATGGTGCAATATTTTTGACTTGCAGACCTGTGAGGTAAAACTAATTTTTTTTTTTTTTTAAAGAATCTCTTGAATGAATCTACATTTTTGAGCAAAATTTTTGTTTAAAAAACAAAACCTGAACTGCTCTGAAGGCTTGAATCCATAAAACCAAATGGAGCAGGGGAAGAGATTTCATTAGCATTGTCCTGTTACTTTTCCCACTTGTCCTACCCTAACTCCCTGGGTGTTCACGCTGTCAGGATGTTTGGGTGACTGTCACTAACTGAAACTTTAGGTAACGTTTTACTACCTGTTTTGAGATTATGGGGACAGTAAGTGGAATGGTATGTGTGTATTCCCTACATTACTGTACAGGGAGTGACTGGGTTCTTAACTGCCGTGCATCAGCGACCAATGTATTCTAATGAAGGTTGTTGTCTTCTAGGTAGCAGAGGCCCAACGGGCAGAGTTCAGCCCTGCCCAGTTTTCTGGCCCCAAGAAGATTAATCTGAACCACTTGTTGAACTTCACCTTTGAACCCCGTGGCCAAGCAGGTCACTCTGACGGGAATGGGCATGGCAACTGGGGAAAAAGGAACAAATGGGGACACAAACCCTTCAACAAGGAGCTCTTCCTACAGGCCAAGTGAGTGGAAGCCCACCAGGGCTTTTAGAAAATGGGCTGTAAGGGAAGAGATCTGTTGTAGTAATTAGTCGGGGAGATTTGATTATTTTAACAAATTTAGTACCCTGCCCCTCCTGCGCAGCGGCTCAGGGTGGCTTACAACCATAAAACAATCAAAAACCTCATCGAACTGGGAGGAATAAAAACAGATCCTAAACCCAACCCCCCCC
>QEPC01001423.1:7256626-7299425 GCA_003113815.1 Sphenodon punctatus | reverse complement strand
CCCCCTCCCCCCCCATCCTCTCCACCACTAGAGATGATCTAGTTACTGAGACACGGTTGTTTCATCATAAAATAACAGACATTCTGCTCCACTGCTTTCTGCAGCACTAGTTGGTTACTTTCACCCTTCTAGAGGTATGGGTGTACTTGTTCTGCTTATGCAAGGTTTTCATGTCTCGCAGAAAACAAGAAAAGGCAATGCCGTGAAATGGTTGAGAGTGTGGGAAGGAGCAATCGGATTCATTCCAGTACAGTGCATTTATAGGCGCAGGCTCCATCTGGGATTAGGGCTAGCCTGAGTTTGTTGGCAGACCTAGGATTGATGGTGTTAATTAAAATCTATACAAATGGATTCCGTGTCAGTACCCAAAACAAAAGTGGGAGGTTCTCAAACACCTGCTGCCACCCCTCTCTCCAACCTCATCCTTCCCTTTGCCTTCTTTCCCCACCCTTCCCTCCTCCATGCTCTCTGGAACAGTTGTTCTTCCTTCAAGAAAGTCTTTTTACATGATCTTTCTCATTGAAATTGAATCCTCCTTCCTCTGCAACAGCATCGTCCCTGGAGGCTTCTCCTGTGGAGGGGAAGCTTGCCTTCGCCTGCTCTTTTTGTCCTGAAGGCTGCAGTTGTGGTGCTGGCCTGCTCCTTGCTGACCCTTTACCCCTTCTCTGCCTCGCTACTTCTCTACCTTTTTGAGGCCCGTTCTATTCGTTTCCATGTAGCCATCATCTACCACCTCTTTCCCACTCCCCAAACAAAAAAAGAAAAACCCTTCCTGGACTGCTGTCATCCCTCCTCTAACTGAACTTGGAACCGTTCTTTACTCTCACCCTCTTGGACAATATTTCCACCCTTATCATTGGAGACTTCAACATCCATGTTAGTTACCTTCTAATCCCACTTCCTGTCTCTAATCTCTTTCCCTCTGGACTTGCTTCCTAACACACCATGACACTTGCCCCCTTGATGTAAATTTTTCCAAAACTATTCCATTTGTGGCCTTTCCACTTATGTCCTCTCCTCTGATCATTGCTCTGTCTCGTCTCACTCCTCCTCTCCCCCCCCCATCCATAACTAAGCTAAGCATATGTTCATGCAACTTTTTAACTTCATGAACTTATCCATGTGTCTCCCTCTGTCCGCTTCTCTTTTGCAGCAAGGACCTGGTTCTAATGAGTATTTGGCACCAGGCTAATTTGTTGTTGCGTTGTAAACATTGACTTGGAAAGTTTGTGTGTTAAGCTAATGTGCTAATTGCTATTGCAGTAACTGAAATGTTTCCAGCATTATCAGTACACATTCCTCTTGCTTCAAACTTGCTGAAAGATCTTGGAAGCAACAGCAGATTGGCACTCCTGACTGAAGCAACTGAATGTGTCTGGCACCTTGTCTCTATTATAAGCCTTTGTGTAATTTTGTCTTGCTAGTAGTATCCTGTCTTTAGATCATTCAAATGGTTCCTTGTAGGCAGCTGTCTGTGCTGATGGATTTTCCATTGTTTGGCCTCTCTACCCTGGATACTATGCCTCATTCTTGCTCTTAACTGCAGGTAGCAGAATTGGTTCAAGGGACTGCTGTAGCCCTAAACCCCATTTAGGAATCCCAGGAGGCAACTGCTGGCAGTAGTCGGTCGGAGGCAAGTCTGGTCTTGGTTGACAGATTTCTGTACTCGGAGTTCTTCAGAGCTGCCCTTAAGAACAGTCCTTACTTGAACTCATGAGTTCTTAATCCAAGTGCGTCTCCAATTATCTGCTATCGCATGGAGGAGTAGGTCATTTATCATCCATGTTCTCTTGCATTTTTTCCAGCTGCCAGTTCGTGGTGTCTGAGGAACAGGACTACACAGTTCATTTTGCTGACCCGGATACCTTGGTCAACTGGGACTTTGTGGAACAAGTGGTCAGTAGCAATGGGCTGGCTTTGACACTTTGGGCTATTTAATAGGCAATTTTCTGTTCCTAGATTGGTCCTGTTTGCCATAAATAAATTCTGCCATTCAGCCCATTTCTCAGTATGATGGTGAGAAACAAAAGGCCTGGATAGGGAGTAACTTGTTAGTCTGCACATGACAACTGGAAACTCTGAGCCTATTTAGTTAACTTGAATTCATATACTATACCAAATGAAAACTGTTTCCTTAACATTAAACTAATGCATGTACTGAAAAATTACTAGTGCTTGGCTAACATCTTGCCATAACTTTTCCATTTCTAAAAATGGTAACCAGACATGAATTGTTTACAAGGTTTCTCAGTTTAACTTAACCATTATTATGGCTTGTGAAACCTCATCTCTGGACCACCACCATTGGGGATTGACTACATTCCAATAACTACAATGGAGTCTGCTTAAGCTGAATTTCTTGCACCACATAAAAACCCCTCAACTTATCAGAAATTCTACTTAAGCAGACTGTCGCACAGCTCTAGTATGCTGACATCTAGGACTCTGGTTTTGTTAGGAACAATGTAGACAGAGGAACCTGAATCTCGGAGATGGGATAATAGTTTTCTCCAGCTTACCTGACAAGCCAAAAGTCTGCTTCAAAATACCATGAATTTTCTACTTGAAAATTTAGGAGATCCACTTTACAATTTGCTGTGTTGTAGTGATCTCTGGTACGGAGAAAGTGAATCTGAGTTTTTGGTATTCTTTTAACACTGAGCACTGTTTTATTTGGATTCCATCTGCAGAAGATGTGATATATTAAGAATTTGTCCTAATCTCTATTGGGTACTAACTACAGAAGCAATGATATTTGTAATTCCCATTTTTAAAATGCTTTCATAACCTACAGAATACCACTACTTCAGGGCGGTCCCAGCATCTGTGTAGGAACGTCCCTATTTCTCCATAATCTCATCAGCACTCAAGGCTCCTTTATAAAATATAGAGAAGGATAACTATTCTCTTCTTAGATGGGCAGTTAACTAGCAGTGTTTTTCTGGTGGTCCATAGTCTTATGCAGAATTATTCAGGGTCTCTTATCCTGTACATGGACTAGACAACAATCTCTTGATAAAATACACATTAAGAAGTCCAGAGTTGAAAACAGCTGTCGGTGAAGATGTTGATCATGCATTTGGGGGTTTATTTAATCCTGGGTCAGTGGGGATGCTTCCTTGGAAATAGGCATATGCATACTCAATATTCAAAGTAGATTTTGTAGAGTATTAATACAGCTTCTACTCTACACTTAATAATAATAACACACATTTATATAGCGCCAGCAGTGTACCTGGCACTTTACAAAGTAATAAAATAGACACGGTCCCTGCCCCTAGGGCTTACAATCTGAGAGACAGGAGCTGGGGGAGAGACTTAGGAAGGGGAACAGAGGGAGAGACAAGGGGTCTAACATTCATGAAGATGCGAGGTCTCAAGTGCACGTACTTGGCTTGGTTACGATGAGAATGACAGCAGGCAGGTCCATGTTGCAAGGATAAGGGTAAACCGATTATAGGTATAGGAATAGTGGCTCAGCAGGATAAAGAGTCAGACAGAGCAGAGCGAAAGAGGTGAGTTTTAAGGAGAGATTTGAAGGTATGAAGGGAGGGGGCAAGGCGGATGTGGACAGGGAGGGAGTTCCAGGCATGGGGGGCAGCAAGTGAGAAGGGACGAAGGCGCTTAGGGGAGCAGGGAAGGCGTGGAAGGGTGAGAGAAGGGACAGAGGAGGAGCGAAGTGCACGGGCTGGAGTATGGAGGGCGATAAGTGCAGAGAGGTAGGGGGGAGCAAGGTTGTGAAGAGCTTTATAGGTGAAGACTAGGAGCTTGTGCAGGATTCGTTCAGGAAGGGGAAGCCAGTGAAGCGAAGAGAGGAGGGGCTGCACATGGTCGAAGCGACTGGCGAGGTAGATGACCCTGGCAGCAGAGTTTTGGACAGAGATGAGGGGAGAAAGGTGAGACCGGGGAAGGCCAGTGAGAAGGAGGTTACAGTAATCGAGGCGAGAGATGACCAGAGCATGAACAAGAGTTTTGGCAGACGAGACAGAGAGAAAAGGGCGAATCTTAGCAATGTTATGGAGGGAGAAGCGACAGGATTTAGCAACAGAGTCAATGTAGGGTTTAAAAGAAAGGGCTGAGTCAAAGATGAAGCCTAGGCTACGGGCTTGGGGGACAGGCAGGATGGTGACTCCATCAATAGTTATTGACAGTGAGGAAGGAGAGGAAGGATGAGGGGGGAAGATAAGGAGTTCAGTTTTAGCCATGTTGAGTTTGAGTTGACGTTGAGACATCCAGGTAGAGATGTCAGAGAGACAGTTGATGAGACGAGCTTGAACAGAGGGAGAGAGAGAGGGAGTAGAGAGATAGAGTTGAGTGTCATCAGCATAGAGGTGGTATTGGAAGCCATGGGAGGCAATGAGTTTGCCTAAGGATGAGGTATAGATCGAGAAGAGGAGAGGGCCAAGAACAGAGCCTTGAGGAACACCAACTGAGAGGGGGAAGGAGGAGGAGGCGGAGTTGGAGAGAGACACATTAAAGGAGCGGTCAGAGAGGTAGGAGGAGAACCAGTTATGGACAGAGCCACAAAAGCCAAGGGAGTGAAGGGAATCCAGCAAGAGTGAGTGGTCAACAGTATCGAAGGCAGCAGAGAGATCAAGGAGGACAAGAATGGAATAGAGACGTTTAGATTTAGCCACCAGAAGATCGTTGGTGATCTTAGTGAGAGCAGTTTCAGTAGAATGAAGGGGGCGGAAGCCAGATTGGAGGGGGTCAAGGGAGGAGTTGGAGGATAGGAAGTCAAGGCAGCGGGAGTAGACAACACGTTCAAGCAGCTTGGAAGCAAAAGGAAGGAGTGAGACAGGACGATAGCTAGAAGGGTCAGAGGGGTCAAGAGTGGACTTTTTGAGAATAGGAGAGACTGTGGCATGTTTGAAGGCAGAAGGGAAAGAGCCAGTAGAGAGGGAGAGGTTGATGATGTGCAGGAAGGAAGGGGCGACAGTGGGAGTAATGGAGGTGAGGAGGCGGGAAGGAATGGGATCAAGGGGGCAAGTGGAAGGGTTGGAGGAGGAGAGCAGAGAGGAGATTTCCTTAAGGGAGGCAGGGGAGAAGGAGGACATGAGAGAAGGAGGGGGAGGAGGGAGAGGGGTGGGAGTGGGAAGAGAGGAGTGGGAAGCGATGTCGAGGCGGATCTTGTCTATCTTGGAGGTGAAGAAGGAGGCAAGATCCTGAGCAGAAAGGGAAGAAGGAGGGGGAGGACAGGGAGGCTTGAGGAGGGAGTCAAAGGTAGAGAACAGGCGGCGAGGGTCCCGAGAACAGGACTCAATGCGGGAGGCATAGTAGTGTTGTCTAGCAAGGGAGATAGCAGAAGTAAGGGTGGAGAGACAGAATTTGAAGTGAAGGAAGTCAGCGTGAGAATGGGATTTGCGCCAGAGTCGTTCAGCAGCACGAGTGCAAGAACGGAGGTGGCGGATACTAGGGGTGAGCCAAGGACGGGGGTTGTGGGAGAAGGCAGGGCGGGAAGAGAGAGGGGCATGGGAGTCAAGTGTGGAGGAGAGAGAGGCGTTGAGAGCAGAGACAGCGGAGTCAGGGGAGGAGGAAGAGAAGACTGTAGGAAGAAGGGGAGAGAGAGAGGAGGCAAAGTCCAGGGGATCAATAGCTTGAAGGTCACGGAAGGGGCGTAGAGAAGGGGAAGAGGAGGGGGGACAGTGGGAAATGTTGAAAGAGGCAAGGAAGTGGTCTGATATAGGATGAGGATCGAAGGAGAGATCAGCGACAGAGCAGTTTCTAGAGAGGACAAGATCAAGAGAATGGCCATTAGTATGGGTGGGGGAGTTGGTCCAAAGGTGGAGGTTGAAGGAGGAGGCTAGGGAGAGGAAGCGAGAGACTGAGGGCTGAGATGGGTCATCAACATGAATGTTGAAGTCACCAAGGATGAGAGTGGGGATATCAACAGAGAGGAAGAAAGTGAGCCAGGACTCAAAGTCAGAAAGAAAGAAGGAGAGAGGACAGGGGGACGGTAGATGACAGCAACACGTAGATGGAGGGGGGAGTAGAGGCGCACGGAGTGAGCACTTCAAAATGAATATGCTCAAACTGGTGAGTTATTTGATTCCCAGTCTTGAGCATAGTGGAAGCAGAAAAGTCTAGTTGTCTAACTGGGTTATAAAGCTGAAACAGCACCAAGGAATCCACTGCTTTCTGCTAAGGCTCTTTCCCAGATGTTCAGGGTGAGGATGGAACTGAGTAATATGATAAACACTGAATTGGTATTTCAGGCAAACGGTGTGATTGGAAAGGCTTTAGTTTGGAGCAGTTTGTTCCTACCATCTTGGGGAAAAAATAAAAATCCCATCTACCTAGGGCTATTGCTTTATCCTTTTAAGGAAAATGGCAGTCTGAGAGATTCTTTGGCTTAAGTAAACTTGCTTTTTTTGTGTGTACCTTCCCAGCGAATTTGTAGCCATGAAGTGCCATCCTGCCCAATATGCCTGTACCCACCCACTGCAGCTAAGATCACCCGCTGTGGGCACATCTTCTGCTGGGCCTGTATCCTGCACTATCTCTCCTTGAGTGAGAAGAACTGGAGTAAATGTCCCATCTGTTATGGGTCTATTCACAAGAAGGATCTCAAGAGGTGAGACCTGCAGGTTAAGTGATTTTTCCATTTTTTGTAGTGCCAAATTTCTCATTACTCATAACTTTACTGTATTGCAGTGTTGTTGCTATGGAAACGCATCAGTATGTAGTTGGTGACACAATTACAATGCAGCTGATGAGAAGGGAGAAAGGCGTATTGATAGCACTGCCCAAATCCAAGTGGATGAATGTAGAGCAGCCCATTCACATGGGAGGTATGTATCCTTGAAGACTGATTCTTGGGATCCTGGCAACATTTTATGAACAAGTCTTGCATGTTGGGGTTTATTGTAAGGGATCTCTGCCTTGCATCAAATGTTTTCAGGCATGATGTATCTTAAAACTTTACCTACAGTTGTTAGAAGGTTCCTTTCAGCTACCAATCCAACTGACGTATATATATATGTAACCAACCAATTTCTACCCCGCACCCTCCTGCTAACAGAAGCTTGGGGTGGCTAACAAATGCATTAAAAATATAATACAAATATAAAATACAATATAAAATCCACATAATGGGGCCCTCAAATACAAAGGGTGGGGGGAACCTCCTCCCTAACCCTCAACCCCCTCACCCATCTCCCTCACTGAAAGCTGGATGGAACAGCCAGGTCTTACATTGTCGTCGAAAGGAGGAGAGGTCCAGGGCCACATGGGCCTCTGCTGGGAGGGAGTTCCACAGCCTCAGTGCAACTGTTGAGAACACCCTCTCCATAGCTGCCCCTGAGCTACCCAGGGGACTTTGAGAAAGGTGCTCCCAGTTGACCGCAGGGGCCAATCCTGAGCCCAGGGCATGAGATGGTCCCACAGATAGGTAGGGCCCAGGCCGTATAAGGCTTCATAGGTAAGTACCAACACCTTGAATCAGGCCTGGAAGACTATAGGCAGCCAGTGCAAGGAACGGAGCAGGTGTAATTTGCTCATGGTGACTTGCCCCCATGAAAAGACGGGCTACCATGTTCTGCACTAGATGCAGCCTCCGAACAGTCCCCATGGGTAGCCCCATGTAGAGCACGTGACAATAGTCCAGTCTTGAGGTGATGAAAGCATGGATGATAGTGGCCAGGAGGCATTGACCACCCCCATCAGCAATGACTCCAACGTCTCCCAGCTGGCCTTGACTAGCCAGGATGGGCATGGATTCAGTTCTTAAGAGGTGGCTCTGACCGCCCCAAGAAACATTCTCCATATCTGCAGGCAATACCCACTGAAATTAATCCCACAAAACCAGACAGGATGGGGCTTCCATAGCCTCTGGTTCTCCCATCGTATTAAGTGTGGCATCGAAGTCATGGTGAATCCAAGCGACTTTATCCGTGAAGTAATCAACAAACATGTCACAGCAGGTCCTGGAAAATTCTGGTTCCAGGTGGAGGGAGGCAGGACGGACGGACCGACCAGCCCCCTCACCACCCAGAAAAGCGCGACTGGATGAGACTTTGCAGATGCACAGCCACGGCATAGGCTCTTAAACTAGCTCTGTGCAATCTATTGGCTTCAGCACGTGAACGGCACCACCGTCACTCCAACCACCGCCCTTCCCACTTCAGCCACCACAGATCCTCTGTGAACCAAGGAGGCCTGTGGTACTGATGCTGAGGGAGCAAACGCCTTGGAGCCGTTCGGTTGATGGCCTAGGTCAACAAGGTGTTCCAGAGAGCAACAAGGTCCTTGAGCGAGTGGTCGTCAAGATTAGAGGGTATCTCCCCAAGAGCATTCCAGTATTGGACCTTAGACTGTTTTGTATCGTACATCTGTTCCCAAGATTCTATTTCTTCCCCTCTAGTTGCCATTCTACGGTCTTTTAACAAGACTAATGCAATGAATATTAATTTGGTATGCTTCATAGCACATTGATATAGAGCGCTCTTAAATGTAGCTGATGTGCTAGCTCCTTCCAGTGATGCCATTTGGAATAGCATTTGTTGGACAGTGCTCTGCTTATAGGAACATAAGATTTCTCTAAAGATGCCACATTCCAATTAGTAGGGAACTAATTGATCCTGACCTTCGTGTCGCTATTCTGGTAATGAATGCTGTTGGTACTACTTAAGCAGACAATGTCATTTTTACACAAAACAGCAGTCTTCTCTACATTTAGTATCACTGCTGCTTTTTATTACTTTGGTCAATGTTATTGTTCCCTCCTCCCCACAAGTTCAGTAGGGAAAGAAGTGGTTGGCTTATATAGGATTTTGGAATGCGGAACTCAAACATTCTGAAATGCAGCTCTGGCTACTACTTTTTACAGTTTTGATTTGTTCTAGGTCTCTTTGGGGGTGTGTGTGTGTGTATGTGCTTGTTTATGTATTTATGTAAAAATTGGAATAACATTTATAAGACATTATACTGACATCTTTGGAGAAATTTCATGTTCCTAGAAACACATCCCAAATATCTGGAGATTGATTCACACATAAATGCAGGGTTCCTTTTGTCATTGGCTCAAGGTAGACAAGAATAGTAAGTCTAGAAAATGATCCCCACACATCAAGAGAACGAAGTATGAGTCTATTGGCATGGCAACTAAAAATCTGTCTCAAATTCTTAACATGCAACTAAAATCTAGCTTGCCGTCCCTTCAGTTACTGGGAGAGCCAAAACCAGGGAATACCTGACGAGCTTGATATTGTTTAGCTTTGTTGTTAAGGCAGAAGCCATTAGGCCCCTCCAAGAAGCAAAAAGCATAAGCCCAACTTAAGTCCTCTGGAGGCCATCTTCAAATGCAGTATGATGAGGCTGAGCACAAATGCCTGATGTGGCACCCGAACTACTAAAACAAATATCTAATGTAGATATCCTTGCTGAATGTTTATGGAGACGACTACTTTGTATCTTTTTAGAAAGTGTTGACAATAAATATTACCAGTAGTTCTGCTTCTGCAGAGTGTTGACTTTCCTAGTAGACTTACAGCAGATGTAGCAATAGCAGTGTCTAAATTTGAAGCCTGTACAACCAGGAGTCATCCTGATTATTGTGATCTTTAATGCGTGGGATAGGTGCCCACTAGATAGGCATTGGAGTTCTGGGCATCTGAAGAATATGGTCATCTTAGCTCTTTTCTTCCCTCTCCCTGCAATCAGATGAGCAACACAGCCAGTACTCCAAGCTGCTTCTGGCAACCAGGGAACAGGTGCTGCAGTGGGTGATCTTGGAGGAGAAAGCAGCGTTGCTGCATCAGTATGAGGAAGAAAAGTACACCCCTGATGCCTGCTTTATTGAGGCAGCTATTCAGGAACTGAAGGTGAGGACTTCCTTTCTAATGGGTGTTAATGCTGATTTGATGTTTGCTAGTGGAATGTGTTAACAAAGGCAGAGCATGCAGAACTTAATTACTTTGGGAGATGAGAATTCTTTTAGTGAGAGAACATTTTTGGATGTGCAGTCAGTCTGAGTTAGCCAAGCATCGGATATTCTAGAATTAGAATATCTGATCTCTTCTTGGGGCAATGTAGTGCTGGGGTTATGGCATGATGTTTACTTAAATGGTCAAAAGCCTCAGTAGCTATTCTGAAAGAGGAATATGATCTCAAACCCGTAAGTACATAATGAAGTAGATCTCTTTGCCACCTGGAGTACCACCAGCCTCTAGGGCATACATAGCCTGTATTGGAAGTGGCTGTGGAAGCTTACTGCTATGATGCCAGCCTTCTTTTGTCTTGGGGCATAGCCGAGTAACCGCTCCCTGTGTCCTGTAAGATGGACAGCACACTCCATATTCTAAAGTTCACCCTGTAGTGTGTGGTCAAAAGTGCATCCCTACACACAAACAAACAAGTGTTCTTTCCATGCCAAATGGCCACTTGCCATAGTAAATGGATCTCTGGCTGCCCTGGGAGATAAGGAGAGGGAGAGGCATGCAGGCTGTGTACAGTGCCTTAGACATGAAACTGAAATTAATGTTCTCTTTGGGGTGGTTTGTAGGATCGGGAGAGAACGCTCTCTTCATCTGATAAGAACCAAGACAGTGACATTGCATGTGCAACAGCAGCTGTTGAAGAACTGGTCCTGATGGAGCCACCTTTAGCCAGGGATATGGTAGCTTCCCAGGAGAGACAGGTGGGTGTTCTTCTTGAGACAAATCCTAGCCATGCTTAGATGTAGTTGACTGTACTGCAATATTTTGTAACCGGCTACTCTCCATGCTGGGTGGAATGGATATGAATTGGGATGTTTACTGGTATGCTTTCTGTTGTAACAGTGCGCTCTGGAGTATCTTTCTGCTTTTGATGAAGAGTTTGTGGAACCTCATCCTGTGGATTCTTTGAGTTCATTCTCTCTTCACTTGGAGACAAAGGAGGCGGTTGCGGATGAAGTGAATGATACAGAAGTTCCCGATCTGGACCCTGTGGAGGTACCGACTGAACGGACTAAAGAAGAACCTAGTCTTGCTGAAGCTAGCTACCAGGAACCCAAAGCCACATCCAGCCGTGGACACATGAGCAGCTCTCCTTTTTATTATTTCTACCAAGGTTAGTGCAGTGGAGGGAGAGGCAAAAGTTACAAAAGTGGAGGCTTTTGTAGCTTGATTGGATTGAGTTTCTCTGAAATAGAACTTATTGTGTAGCCAGTCTTCTACTAGCAGGAAAACTAGTGATTGAGCTAATAGCAGCACTGGCAAAGCAGCAGTGGAGGAAAATGGGAAGCTGGGAGAAATAATGACTTTCTCCTCTCTTAGCGGAGGATGGACAGTACATGTATCTTCACCCAGTAAACGTTCGCTGTCTTACTCGTGAGTATGGCAGCCTGGAGAAGAGTCCAGAGAAGATAACTGCTGATGTGGTGGAGATATCTGGCTACTCTATGACAGAGGTATATGAAATTTTTTTTTTTAAATTAGTTTTTATTTATTTATTAAATTTATATCCCGCCCCTCCTGCCCTTAGAGCAGCCCGGGGTGGCAAACAACATTCAATAAAAACAATACAAACACTTTAAAACAATTTTAAAATACAATATGTGGGGGGAAAAACCCCACCCCACCCCTACTCCTCGCCAAAAGCCTGACGGAACAGCCAGGTCTTACATATACGCTGAAACAGCAGGAGAGTGGGAGCCAACCGAGCCTCCGGGAGCGAATTCCACAGCACAGGGGTGGCCACCGAAAAAGATCTAACATTGGTGGCCACTCGCCTCACCCAGGGAATCTACAAAAAAGTTCGCATGGGCACATGGGGAGTGAGGTGGTCCCGCAGATAAGCAGGGCCCAGGCCGTGAAGGGCTTAAAAGGTTTCTTGCTCATGGGAAGTACTTATGTGAGAGCTCAGATGATAGGAGAGGGTGCCATGAAATCACAACTTGACACTGGTGTTGTGCGAACCTTCCCTGGTACTCATGGAAGCATTTGTACCAAGGTGGAGTACTTTGCCAAAGATACTCAATGAGTGTAGAAATAGATGGTCCCCTTGAGTGGTTAAAGTGTGCGGCTGCTTCTAGTCAGATCATCAATGAGGGGTAATCAACACAGCTGTTCCCAAGACAGTGTCCTGAAATCTGGATCAGATAACGGCTATAGGTAACCCTTCTGGGTGAGGACAGAAACATGCTCAGAGTCCTGTGTCGGGTCAATGATCTCTAAACTTCTCCCCGTCAGGATGTAAGACAGCGTCATCGTTACCTGTGTCACCTGCCTCTCACTTGCGAGTTCAGAATCTGTGAACTGGCTCTGAAGCCTCCCATTATTTCCAAGCAAACTCTTGAGATGTTTTCTGGTTGGTACCTTCAGTCTTTTCTCCTTTCCCAAAAGCATTTGATCTGTCGCTATGATCAGTTTGAGAAAGATTGTCTCTCTGTCTGGCTGAGAGATAGTGAACGGCAAGGGCAAAAAATTGTTTTCTCCCTGCTGCAGCAGTTAAGATGCTCCTCACTGATACTGGGATTCTCTTCCCTCAATGTTAAGGATCTCCTTAAACAGGAGGCTTTTTTGGCATGGGTTGGGAGTATAAAGGGGAAAGAGTGTTGCAGTGGAAAATAAGCTGTGGCAATATGCTTTTGAACAACCTACATGTTTGCTCATCTGGTGCCTAATGCTTGGCTTGCCTTTATAGACGATATTGAAAAGAGGAAGCGCCTACGGCAGAAGAAAGCTCGTGATGAGCGCCGTCGGGAGCGCAGAATTGAGATGGAGGAAAACCAAAAGCAGGGCAAATGTAAGTCTTAACTGACTTCTGATCGGGTGCTGCAAAGGGGTGGATTTGGTGTCAGGTGGGGGGAAGTCATGCAGTGAGCAGTTCCCTTCACAGCATAGTGACTTGACTTGAATACCCAGTTGAGGAGTGCCAAGCAGGGAGCTTCATTGAAAGCAAATTCACCGGTAAGTGCCCCAGTTTTCTTCCCTGCCATAGGTTGGTCTTAAGGTGAAACCAACAGCTGCTCCAACAGGATCACAATAGGATGCAGGCTGCAGTAACTGCATGACTAGACTTTTTTTTATTATTATGCACAACACCAGGGAGGGAGGCTTGTCACGGAAAAAATTTAAAATCAAATCTCCCTAAATCCAAATTTTAATACCTTTTTGAGCAGATGGAGGCACTTATGTGTATATCGGGCAGAGATGGGACCCTCTGGTCCGAGAGTCAAACAAAGATATCTGTGGGTTTAAATTGGCTCTCCCGGTTTCTAGATCTGGCCTGTGGATGTAGCCCCTGCTCAAGAACTGAAAAAGCATGCTCAATGAAAGGAATTGAGCAAGTTCCATGTTGTGTACCCTCTTCTCCTCCCCCCCCCCCCTTCCCCCTGAAAAAAAAAATTAAAAAATCCTATCTAGCTTGTGGAGCTTGTACTAATTTTCAAAGCATCCTGGGGAAAAAAAGTTCCCCATCTCTGATATAGGGATTGTCTTTTGGGACTTCCTCTGCATTAAGGTGAAGATGCAGTACATTTTCATGACTGGTGCAAGTGTGATTTGTTCCCTGGATTACCTAGGTAGCTGCATGCTGATGGTGTGCACAGGTTAAATAGCTACATCAGAGGCTCCTCCATTTCTCGTCTCTTTCCCCCCCCCGGTAGATCCTGAAGTTCATATTGCTCTAGAACCTGCAGCAGTTCCCTGCCTTCAGCACCTCTCCAGGAGACTACACCAGCACTGAGGACCAGAGCAACAGCTTGCTGTCTCCTCTTGGAAGTAGCCGTGTGACCCAGACAGGTGAGCAGCTGGTAAAATGTATGGTTAGATAACTACTGTTGTCACTGAGGATTTACAGTTCCTCACATTGGCCACAAACTATTTCTGAACTAATGAAAGTCTGTTTTATAGATTTTGCTGCTTACCTGGCTCTCTGAATATCCTGAGAAGTTAGCTAGGCTTACCCTGCAACTAGCACTACTTTTACCTGCACCAGAAATCTTGAAAGTTCACCCAACATAAAAATCTCTTTTGTTAGTTACAAGAGTCCAAAATGGGGGAACTCAACTAAGACAGCATTCACACCTTCAGCAGTGGGCCAGTTCATGCATATTTTGGCTTCAGGAGCTTTGCACTCTTCTGTGTGATCACCAGTAAAGTCGTGCAGGGGGGCTTTCGCACTGGCCAAGCCCCACACATATTTTGGCTTCCGGATTCTCTCCCAGAGCCAAAATATGTGCGGACTGGCCCACCGCTGAAGGTGTGAATGCAGTCTTGGTAGTTCTTTCAGGCTGAAATATATGCAGACAGGAAGTTGCCACTTTCTTATTCAATATTGTTTGTGTACTGAGTTGGAACAAACCAGTGACTCCCACACCCAAGAGTCTCGCTCATTACCTCTATTGTAGCTAGATTCCAACTTGATGGTGCCTTTTTGGTTACTTTCTCATTAAGGAGAAGTGCCCTGTAGCTGGCTTCTTTAGGATAGTCTCATTAGAGAGCTGGAACTGACATTTACTCTCTTTTAGAATGCAAGCCTTGGTTTAGGACAACTTCCTGTTTTGTACAGGGGTCTCTGCTTCCAAAACGTTTATGAAAGCTGTTCAAACTAAACAGCCAAGGTGAACTACAGGCAAGGCACTCTCTCTTCAGGTTGAATCCTTCTGCATTACTTGACTTGGCTGATCAAGTTCTACTCAGATGTAGAGTAGGGTTTCCCACAGTTATTGGCTTCCTTGTAAATCTCCAATCTGTCCTTGCAGATTCTCTGTCAACTCCACTGTTGCCTGCAGCCAGCTTGGCCAGTCCCTCACTCTGTGTTGGAAGCCTGGAGGAAGAGTCCCCCTTTCCTTCCTTTGCCCAGGTAACGTCTGTGTACTTAGCAGGGTGTTCTGTTGCATGTACTTCTGTCTGCCCCATCTGTTCTCTATCCATTGATCTGAAGTGTCGGCCCTCAACACAAGTTCTGCTTGCTTCCAGGAAATTGCTTAGGGCTGGATTGTCCCTGTCCTTTCATCACTCTGAGGAGTTGGTGATGGCTTATATAGGTATTTATATGCTGCCCTTCTCCAAAAAGGATGCAGGGCAGCCTATAAGAAGTAAAAACACAAGTGACACTTCCTCCTACCCTGTATCACTTTAAAAAAACATTAAGAATTCAAGGTAAAGCAACCCCCAAATCCAATGCCCCATACTGTGTTCTGGATTGAAGAATAGTTTATAAATGGCCTAGGTTCTCCTAACATTTCATTTTTAAATTTCCTGGTAGATGCTGAGGGTTGGGAAAGCAAAGCCAGAAATGTGGCCGAAAGCTGCTCCAAAGAAAAGAGGTAAGGAAACTTTTCATTCTAGGTGTCCCTTCTTGAAACCCTGCTGTGGGAGGCTAACTAGCTGTACCATTTCCCTGATGGAAATGCTCTTACGTTGATCAAGCTTGTACAGCCCTTTTGAGTTTCATTTATCTAGTAAGAACTAATCTTGTCTTCAGAAGAGAATACCCTGGCACCACCTGGTCCAGTGGATAGTGATGGAGAGAGTGACAACTCAGACCGTATACCTGTGCCCAGCTTCCAGAATTCCTTCAGCCAAGCTATTGAGGCAGCCTTCCTGAAACTGGATAAGCCAGCCACATCAGGCCACCTTGCTGGTAAGAACCAGGCATACATCTGGTATATGCAGCTCAACACTTGGGGTTGAGGGGAAGGATTCTTCTCTCAGGACTTGTGGCCCTTGCACTACAACAGGCTGAGGGAAGAACTTCCTGTGGGTAAGCAGTATGCTGACTACCACAAGCCCCCCAAACACCAGTCCTTGCTACTGAATTGATACTAGTTCAGTAGAAGGTATGTGGGTGCAGCATAATCTGAAGCAAAATCTCTAAACTGGTGTTTTACTTTTGCAGAGGAAAAGGGAGGCAAAAAGCGAAAGAAACAGAAGCAGAAGCTGCTATTCAGCACCTCGGTTGTCCACACAAAGTGATCCTGCTACCCCTCTACAGTCCCCTCCAACTGGTTTTCTTCTCATTTTGCTTTGTTTTGCTGCTGTAGCTAAGTATTTAAGTTTGAACAGAATAAATCTCTTTTGGGGGGAGGGGGGGTTGATAATGAAATATCAAAGTTTTTCCCCCCCCAGTTCATTCCGTTTGTTCATACCAAAATAAAGTATGGAGAGAGAACAGAACATGAAGGACCCTTAGCCAAGGCTTCCAGGCTGTGCCAACTCAACTCTTCTGGCCTGATATGCAATTGCAGTGTTTGACAGTTGCCTGTGGCCCAGGGGGGTTCTTGCCACACAAGAAGTAGAGAGCCTTTATCGGGATGCGTGCAGAGGAATCTAATAGAAGACTGGACCCAGCAGCAGGTCCATCTTGCTATAAAGCTAAAATTATTCTTTGTTTCCAGTACTTGGTTTGCCCCTCAATGGAAATGGGTAAATAGGAAGAAGTACTTGGAATGCTAGAGTTTAACTGCTCTTCTGTCTGTCTAAAGAGTTAGACCTTTCTGTTCTACTAACTCTTCTACTTCACTCCCAGCCCAACAAACCAGAACTTGGCATTCTGGTTCAAATTGCAACTTTTTCTGAAGTGCAGGAATTCCAGCTGAAGGGGTATTTCCTAGCTTTATAGTTCAAGACAGCATAAATGGATAAGAGCTGTCACATGGGCTCAGAGCACCAATTAAGCTCCCCAGCACTCCATGCTGGTGAGTTCTGTGACATTAACTGAGTTTGGAAGGCTGTAGGATGGCAGCTGACCCATCAGAACAGTTAAATATCTGGAAAATCTACAGGCGTGATAACCCCAAAATTAATGGTCAGGTTGTGTTCTATTAAGGACAAACTTTGCTTGGTACTGGGATGTACATAATTCCAATTTACATCTCATTAAACACGCTTCTCTATTCTTCCCTACTCTTTTTTGGAAGCAGTCTCATTCTGCACTGCTTGTGGCTTGATTTGAAACTAATGAGTTAAAAGTGATGTGGAGTTTCGTTAAATAAAAAAATGAACCATAGGTGTAATGTACAAGCAAAGGCAGACAGTTGCAATAAACTATATGCACAGGTGGAATGTCTGGGTCTGTTTGTTCAGGTGTACCTCAGTGTTTTCCAAATTAACCCCT
Organism: Sphenodon punctatus; assembly: GCA_003113815.1. Taxonomy (NCBI): domain Eukaryota; kingdom Metazoa; phylum Chordata; class Lepidosauria; order Sphenodontia; family Sphenodontidae; genus Sphenodon; species Sphenodon punctatus. The sequence continues at coordinate 7,282,382 of QEPC01001423.1, read as the reverse complement.
AGGTTCCCCCCCCTCTTACATTGCATACAAAATTAGCCTGTAACAAGGAAAACATCTTGTGTAAACCAGGTCACCTATAAAGAAATTGGTCATGCCTCATTCCAGGCCTCTAAAAACAGAATGCATCTCTAAAGCGTCACAGCAAGTCATCCAGCAGATACAGAAGGATCTACTGCATGAATTGTTATCCTTTATTATTATAAGCTTTTATATTGCACAAGCAATGTACCTGGTGCTTTACAGAGAATTTAGACAGACATGGTTCCTGCCCAAGAGCTTACACTCTAAAGAAAGGGGCAGTGGAGACAGGGAAGGGGGGAACAGAGGGAGAGACCAAGGATGCAGCAATCATGAGGATGCGAGAACTCCAGTACATGTTCTTGGCTTGGTTACAGTACATTGGGAGTTTGCAGATGAGTGGGGATGATTAGCAGGAGTTAGGAAGGGGAGAGTGGGAGAGGTGAACAGAGATGAGGGAAGAAAGGTGAGAGTGGGGAAGGCCAGCGAGGAGGAGGTTACAATAGTCGAGGCGTGAGATGACTAGGGCGTAGATGAGTTTTGGCAGAGGAGACAGACAGAAAAGGGCAGCTCTTAGCAATGTTGTGGAGGGAGAAGCGGCAGGATTTGGCCACCGAGTCAATGTAGGGTTTGAAGATGAGATGCAAGTCGAGGATGAAGCCCAAGCTACAGGCTTGGGGGACAGGGCCGATGGAGACCCTGTCAATGGCAATTGATGGAAGAGGGAGAGGAAGGATTAGGGGGGAAGATAAGGGGGACAGGGCCGATGGAGACCCTGTCAATGGCAATTGATGGGAGAGGAAGGATTGGGAGGGAAGATAAGGAGTTCAGTTTTCACCATGTTCAGTTTGAGTTAGCGTTGAGATATCCAGGCGGAGACAGACAGTTGCTGAGAGGGAAGTTGTGGAGAGAGTTGAGTGTCAGCGTATAGGTGGTATTGGAAACTGGGAGGCAATGAGTTTGCCTAGGGATGGGGTGTAGATAGTGAAGAGAGGGTCAGGGCCTTGGGGAACCCAACCCCAACAGAGGGGGAGGAGTTAGGAAGAGATACATTGACGAAGCGGTCAGAGAGGCAGGAAAACCCGTTGAGGAAAGAGTCCTGGAATCAAAGGGGGTGGAGCGATTCAAGCAGGAGGGAGTGGTCAACCGTGTCAAAGGCAGCCGAGAGATCAAGGAGGGCAAGAATAGAGTAAAAGCGGTTGGATTTAGCCACAAGAAGGTTATTGGTGATCTTGGCAAGAGTGGTTTCAGTGGAGTCAAGGGGGTGGAAGCCAGACTGGAGGAGGTCGAGGCAATGGGAGTAGACAACCTATTCAAGGAGCTTCGAGGCAAAAGGGAGGAGCGAGACATGGTGTTCAGAGGGATCCAGAGTGGACTTTTTGAGGATGGGGGAGACAGTGGCATGTTTAAAGGCAGAGGGGAAGGAGCTGGTAGAGAGGGGAGGTTGATATGCAGGAGGGGAGGGGTGATGGTGGAAGCAATGGAGGATAGGAGGAAGGAATGGGGTCCAGGGGACAAGTGGAGGGGTTGAAGGAAGAGAGCAGGGAGGCGATTTCCCCAAGGGAGGCAGGAGGAAAGGGGAGAGGACTTGGACGTCATTTCCAGGTGGATCTTGTGAATTTTAGAGGTGAAGAGAGACGGAAGGCAGGGGGGTTTGAGAAGGTGGAAAAGAGGTGGTGAGGGTCCCTGGAGTAGGACTCAATGTGTGAGGCATAGTACTGCTGTCTAGCGCGGGAGATAGCAGATTTTGAAGTGGAGGAAGTCAGCATGGTAGTGGGATTTGTGCCAGAGGCATGCAGCAGCAGCCTGGGTGCAGGAGCGGAGATGGCAAATGGTGGGGGTGAGCCAAGGGTGAGGGAGTGAGCTGGGTGGGAGGAGAGAGAGAGGAGTTAAAGGTGGAGATGGCAGAATTGGGGGAGGAGGACTGAGGAGAATTGGGGAGAGGGAGGAGGCAAAGTCCTGGGGTACAATGGCCTGCAGATCACAAAAGGGAGCAGCGGGAGAGGTTTAAGGGAGGCAAGGAAATGGTCAGATATGGATGGGGCTTGAAGGAGAGATGAGAGAGCAGTTCCTAGAGAATAAGAGATCAAGAGTGACCAGTGTGAGTGGGGGAACTAGTCCAGAGGTGGAGATTTAATGAGGCTAAGGAGAGGAAGCGGACAATGCAAGGCTGAGAGGGTGCATTAACATGAATGCTGAAGTCACCAAGGATGAGTGGGGATGTCAGCAGAGAGGAATAGGGTGAGCTAGGACTTGAACGCAGAGAGAAAGGAGGAGAGGTAGGTAACTGCAAGGGGGGGGGGGAGAGAGGAAGGGGGTTGAAACTGGCAGGAAGAGGCAAGGGGAAGGCCTATATCACCACGCTGGCCTTTGGCCTGGTGGGAGAGACCTCTGTAGGAGAGGGTGGTAGAGTCAGTGGGGGAGATCCAGGTTTCAGTAAGGGCAAGAAGGTGAAGGGAGCAAGAGAAGATCATGACTAGAGGGAGCTTTATTAGCAGAGGAGCAACAGTTCCAGAGAGAACAGGAGAATGGAAGTTGATCAGGGGGAGACAGGGAATGGGGGCAATGGGATCGGTGGGAGATGGGCAGAGGATGTGGTGTGGGGATGTCTGAAAAATCATCCCAAGGCCATCCACAGAGGCATGAAGATTTTCCCATGTTTTACTATTTGCTGTAATGGTTTCAGTGCGATCGGATGATTTTGTGATCTGGCCATTTTGGTCATGCAGGACCCAACATTGGCTATGATTGACCATGGGTTGCTCTTTCAGCAGCTCAGGGATGGTGTTAGTACAATGGGAGCTATTTATTTAAACAATTTTCTATCCTGCTCCCATCCTGCCTCTAGTAGCCTGGGGCAGCTAGCATACAAGGTAAAACAATATAAGAGTACAACTACGGGAAGTAAAACAAAACCACCAACACCACCACCCCCTCCCCACACACACCCTTTACCCAGCCTGGTTGAACAGAGTCCTACCTACAAGAGCGGAGTCCATTGGTGATGGCAGATGGTTGTGTATAATCCCCAAGATTCTACTACCTACGTATACATGCAACCTTTAGGGAAGTCATGACTAACTGCAGGGTTGAGTAATCTGTATACTGATTGAAGACCACTGTGTATTTCTTACCCTGTGAGCCCTGTCACCTCAGCTTCATAGGGATACCTGAGTGATATAACCAGCTGGATGCACTGTTGCTACCTTGTACTCAGTCTAGGAAAGACTGATGCTGGTGGGGAGGGGCAGCCAACAGGATGCCAGGGCCTCCTGCATGTTGAGGGGATACAGGTGGTGGGCCAAGTAAGGAATTTAGGCATTGGTTTCAACAATGCTCTATCTATGGGAACTCTGATACTAAATATGATTTGGAAATAGTTTTTCAGCTACATTATTTGCACAAACTACATCCTTATTTATCATAGACTGCCCTTGCACCAGCAATGCCATGCACTAGTGGCAGACTTTTTTGTAATTCCTTCTATGGGTTTCTTACCTCCCCCACCAACACAGCTTGTGAGTTAATATCTTAGTTCTGCTGTACAGTCCATACTTTTCTCCTAGGATAAGTTAGATCCCCATCTTTTTTTCCTGCTTTGAGCCAGACTTCAAATCTTAAGGATGATATCCCTACTGTATCCATCCCTTAAATTACCTTTGCTTTCTCCTCATGAAGTACTACAAAGGGGAAATATTTCTTCAGTGGATATTATGAGGGAACAAAACACTTCAGGCCCTCCTCCTTGGGATTACACAGGCTGCTATTTCTAAATCAAGCTTATAGTCTCAGAGCAAGAATCTCCCCAGATCAGAAGTATTTCTACCCCAACAGAACTAGCTATTGAAAGTTCTCTAGCTACTGTTAAGTTTTGGAAGAAGAGGGTATAGTGTTGCCCCTAAGGAACTGGCAGAAGTACATGCAATGTTGCTGTTATGGCACCAGAGGGCACTCAACTACCAAGCCAAGAGGCCCCTGCCATGAGTTATCCCAGTAGCAATTTAGGGTGTTTTCAAATCAAGACACTAGCCCTCTACAGTCCAGGTAGCCCCCACTCAGCTGTTTAGCATATCAAGCCTAACACCCACAGCAGCCCACTGCATGTAGTTTACATACTTGCAGGCAGCACTAGTAAGAGCAAGAACAGAGAAGGCTCCATATACTTCAAGACCCCACTGTAAGTAGGGGGTTGTGCCACAAAAAATGGGCTCTCTGTTACACCCTCTTCCAGAAAAGTAGTGTTCATGAATGATCGGGACAAATAGGTGAAGTAGCCTTCTGTGAATGGTGGTGGTATGGTCCTTCCTCCTCACCCAACCTGCTAAGTCATTAAACATTTCTAAGGCACTCTCAATTCTCAAAGTTCCTTACAGTACTTTCCTAGTTCACCTGCTGAGGTCACAGATAGCAGCTTACCAAAAGCCATCCAATGCATTTGTAACTAAAATTGAATTTGAACTTTGGCTTCCCAACTCCAATTCCACCCCTTAAACTACCCTGGCTTAAGCAAGCAAATATCCACTCCTCACTAGGGGTAGTTCTGCTACTGTAGAATCAGGACATCTCTCAAAATTTGACTGAAGCATGCTCTATCGTTTACATCTAGGAAGTGATTTGCAAGAGAAATCCATTTTTTACCTGATTTCCAAAGTCCCAAAATATTTTTTTTATTTATTTTTTAAAAGGTGGGAAAGGGATACATTGATCCTTGATGGTTCAGCATAGGGCAGCAAGCACTTAAGCCACTACAATTTCATTTTTCTTGTGCTAACAAAGACAGCATAACACCTTTATCATCATTCAGATTATGTTGAGTCTGTCTCTTCAAGGTCATCCTCTTCCTCCTCTTGAAACTGCTCCTCTTCTTTAAGGGAACAGCTCAACACTGACTTCTGAATGGCCTGTCGTTCCACTTCAACAAAGCAAGGAAAACCATAATGAAAATTTTGCATTTTAATCTGCTCTCAGAATGGCAGGTACAAGAAGTTCATGTAACCTTATCTTTAAATTATGCACACTAATCTCTCTATTCCAACATAGCCTTTTTATAAAAAACAATTTTATTATGAGTTACATGTACAATGGTTTACAGCAGTAGTATGTCTGAAGTGACATATTGATCTGTGCAATCATATCTCAAGTCAAACATTAATAGAAAGAAAAAAATGAAAAAAAAATTGATAAATAAAATGTCCAACAATATATCACTCTAATTGTTGTGGGGTTGACTATGTCTCCTTAAGGAGGGAAGCTTACAATGTAAAAGTTGCAGATTAACAAATCCTTATCAGGGCCAGTTATATTACCCCGTTTTATATATTATCTCTTATTCCAGCATAGCCTTAAGCTAAAAACATTGTTCTTTTAGGGTCTTCTATATAACCTACTACACACACACACACACAGAAGCTTCAACTTTAAGGAAAAGAGGTTACCCAATAGCAACACTTGTTCCACCCTCCAAGTCAGTGGTTCTCAGACTTCTTTAAACCCCCACCCACCCCTTTGCACTCGTCTGTGGTAGTTGAGGCCTCTTACCACACCACACCCTGCTCCCTTCTCCCACTGGCCATCCTCTGGTTGCTTCCCTCCCCCTCCTTTTGTTCTCCAACTCATTCCCCCTTGCCATTCTGCTATTTTGGAGATTTCCACCTAGCTCAGACTGTGAAGCTAAGTGTTTGCCAGTTGTGGTCCTTGCTGTGTCTTCTCCTCCCCCACCATTTGAGAACCACTGCTCTAAGTACATGCCAAAAAGATTTCCAAGCTGTTTTTGGAGCAGCAGCTCAGACTTTTTGCTTGCAAGCCCATTTTGAGACTTAGTTAAACCCCATGACCCCAAACAGCAAAGTCATGCAAAAGTATTATACCATGTATCAATTGGGATCATGATCCCAACCCACAATATAGGAACCTCTGCATTAGAAGCACTTACCTTCATTGGTACAGCTGTGTAGTAACTGCAGTAGCTGGCTTTTATTGTACTGAATCAGGAACTTTTGACATGTTCTTATTGTACCTGTTGGTGAGGGGAAACAAACGTGTGTATACCAAGAGCAATACCCTTTTTGGTCCACTTTAATTGCATTTTCTCCTTTACAGAAGAATGAGAGAGCAGTGGATCAAAGAATGAACTGGATTGCCCATTGTGACCTGTCAGATACTTCTCCCAAAAGAGATTGGCCGCTGTCGGAGACAGTGCTTGATGGACCATTGGTCTGACCCTGTACAGCACTTCTTACGTTCTTAAAAGAGATCACACAAGATGTAATTTCACTAACTATTTCATCTAGCTTTGGTAAGGGCAAGAAATTCTGATAACTCTTCCAGCATTCTTTCTCTTGTTTGAAGCTACTTGACTTGGACCTACTCTCGCACTCCCAGTTGCTAGCTTTGCATAACTGAAAGCTGCTCAGAGAGCAGTACAGCAGCAGATTCTGATACAGGTAGCCAGCTCTCTCCCCATAGCTAGGTGAACTCTCAAGTTTAAGGAATAGTCACTCACACCTGCAGATCAGGAGGGGATTTGTTTCAGTACAAACAGGAAGCAGTGTATTAGAGCAGTGAACTCAAACTAATGTGATGTGGGAGACCAAAGGTTACTTTATTACCTCCCATTTTAAAAACATGTAAACTGGGAAGTTTGCACAACCTTCAGAGGCATCATTTAGGCTTCATGTGTGTCATAATTAGGAGAATGCTAAAGGTTCAGTCCTCCATCATCGAAGTCAATAGGAACTGCAGAGCTCTGCTCCCTTTAGGCTCTCGTTTCCTGTCAAATCATTACCAGACTGGTGAGAAACTCAGTGAAGAGGAGAGCATACCACAACAAGGAGAGGTCACTAAACAGCATCACAAGCCACAAATGCCAGGAAAAACAAAAAGAAGCCTCACCTCCAACATGCAGTGTGTTAAAGAAACATAAATAACGCTGGTTCTTGTTCTCCAAGTAAGTGACAAAGGGAAGAGATGACCAGAGGAGCTGGTAGAAGTCCTTTCGACAACGCAAGAGAACTATCCCCGTATAGGCATTGAGATATTTTACTGGAAAGGCACATAAAACAGCTGATCAAGATGAATGATCTTTCATGGCACAGAAACACATTTGATGCTATTTCACAATTCTGGATAATTTAGAGAGACTGCTTGAGAGTGGGTCTGAGGATTTGTAGAATCAGAGTTTCATTTTATATAAAGTTAAATCAGATTTGTTGCCCTTGATACAACAAAGTATTATTCTTGCAGCAAGAGACTGAGCATTGCAAAGGAATATATGCAGTTCTCAGACCTCATTAACTGATAGAAGCCTATTGCTCAGAGGATCACTACACTGTAATTTTATCATCAAGGGTTAAATACACTTGGAAAACTACCACGTACAAAAGGACTGCACCTTAATCTCTTTTCAGCCTTAGAGCATTTGTTTCATGATTAGGAAAAGGGAGAGTGCTTCTCTTCCCTTCTACACCCTATCCCTCAAGGTAACTCCTTGAATCTGATGGCTTCCAGTACCATCTATATGCTGATGACAAGCAAATTTATCCTTCCACTTCTACACTCTCTCCCCCACCATCCAAGCGTGTATCAGTGCCTCGGACATCTCCACTTGGATTTCTCATCAGCAACTCAACCTAACCTGTCACAGACTGAGTTCCGCATCTACCTCCCACCCTAAACCATCCTCCTTTCTATCTCAATTGACAGTGTTAACATGCACCCAGACACCACTAATAATCATCATCATCGGTATTGATCTATAAAGCCCTGCAGTCTGCACCCCTCATACCTCAGGGACCACCTCACCATCCGTGCCTCAGAGCAATCCCTTCGGTCCACTGGGGGCGCTTTCTTGGAAGTCCCCCGGGTGAGACGGGGGGCTACAATGGAGAGGGCGTTCCAGAGTCGCGGCTCAGCCACCGAGAACTCCCTCCCAGAGGAAGCCCACCTGACCCCAGGTCTGCTGGCGTTTCGTCAAGCCTGCAAGACCTGGCTGTTCACCCAGGCCTTCGGAGGGGAGGGTTGAGTAGTGGGGGGTGGATATGGGATTGTTTTTTAAATTTATTGTTTTTTTAAAATGTTTTTATGGAATTTTATTGTATTGTTGTAAGCTACCCCAAGATGCCACAGGCATGAGGGGGCGGCAAAAAAAATATTTATAAATAAATCATCTCTATAGTGCTAGTAGGCATATGCAGTGCTTTATAGTCACATTCTGAAGACAGGTCCCTGCCCAGTGGGCTTATAATCTAAGATGGAAACGCGTGAGGACAACACATGGGAAGATGCACACACGTTTCCATTTTACAGATAGGGAACTGAGGCTGAGAGGTGGTGACTTGCCCAAAACCACCCCGTGGATCATAGGTCAGGATTTGAACTCTGGCTTCCCAGGACCAAGTCCAACACCATATCCACTATATCACACTGGTTCACATGAAAGTTAGGCTTAATCTTTGACTCCTCCCTCTCCTTTACACTTCATATTCAGTCTGTTGCTAAGGCCTGTCATTTCTCCTTGCATAATATCACTAAAGCTTGGCCCTTCTTTACCTGTTCCCACTGCAAATACTGTATCTAGTCTATGATCTTGTGTCTCGCCTTGACTACTGTAACCTCCTTATTGGTGTTCCCCACTCTTGCATGGGCCTTCTCATTCTGTTCAGCACTCTGCTGCCAAGGTCATCCACCTTGCCCGTTGCTTTGATCCTGTTCAGCCTCTTTTTCTCCTTCCTCCACTGGCTTCCCCTCTTCGCATCCGGCACAAACTCCTTGTCTTTACCTTCAAGGCCTTGCTCCTCCCTGTCTTTCTGGCCTTATTTCCTGCCATCTTCACACCTAGGACCATTGCCCTTATTTGCCATCACCCTTGCTCACGCCAGACTCTTATGCTCCCTAGACTATCTTGGCCCCTTCTTCCATGCCGTCCTTTACATCTGAAACTCCCTCCCTGAACATACATGCTCTGCTTCCTCTCTCCTGATCTTCAAATCTCATCTAAAAACCTCTTTTCCATCAGGCTTTTCTTTTTACCTCACCCCCATAGCTTCCTTCTGTAGGCTTCTCGTTACAGAGTCTATCTTTAGGATCCAGCTCCTCCCTGCAACTAACCTAAGCATGTGCACCTGCCTCTTCACAAATGTATCCCTATGTGCGCTCCTCCCTTTGTCTATTTTAGACTGTAAGCCCTTCAGGGAAGGGACCTGTTTCTTATCACAACTGTTCAGCATCAGGCACATTGTTGGTACTATATAAGTAATAATAATTTAAGACCAGTTACTCGTCTCTTCCCCCTTCAGGTCCATTTCGTGATTCTGGGGCACAGCTGCATGGTAGCAGGTGGTCTCTTGGATCTGCAACATTTATTTCCTAGTGCAGCAGTTCCCACGCTTTTTACTTCTGCACCCTCATTTTGAAATTTAAATATAACCTTGTGACCCAAAAAAGCAAGACACACATCTCTATAACATATCAGTTGGGTTTTGCAGATAAGGGATCCCGACTCCCAGTTTGGGAACCTCTCCTCCAGTATATAAATCTGAATGCAAGTTTAGCTGCTTTTGGAGAGCCTCTGAAGACTAGGACAGTGATCCAGCCACTACTTACTCCAGAGCAGTTCCCCTGAAGCGCTCTGGGAAGTGATTGGAGGATCTTAGCCATAGTGTAGGTTTTCCTTCATTGTGGTATCCAATCTATTGGGTTCGCTTAGTCTTAATTTTTATAAGGAACAGTCATCTCTCCAGTAGAAGAGCTAAAAAGCTTTTTCAGAGATGTGGGACAGAAAACCTTTCCAGAAAACTTTCCACCACCAAATTTTCCCACAGAAAATTTTCTAGGGCTTCGATTAATGTGTGGGGCTACCTTAGAATAACTGTGGGGAGACCAAGATTCTCCTGGGACAGCTGTTCTTATGTGAGCAAGTCAGATGAATCTGTTCTACTAGGATCTTTCTCATTTCCCTGAGGGAAAGGAGCACACTTGATTATTTGTCTTTCCCTTCTTCTCTTTCAACCCGTGCTATTCCTTGCTTTTTGTCTGTGTCTCGGAGGAGGAACTCCTGCGGATATCACTGTTTCAATTGGCTCCTTCTGAGTGACAGTAGTAATACAACTTTGCAACGCTCACTATTTTTTACTTTGCTCCTACTGGGGAAACAGAAAATCACCAGTTGCGCAGTTAAGAACCTGCTGTGTGCAGAAGCAGTCCTGATAAAAGATTGGTCATTCATGAATGTGACAGAAGAAAGGTACTGTCTCTTGACCCATAAGTGCTTCTAGTGGTGGTGACTGCATGCTTTTGTCTCTGCTACTCTGTCCCTTATGTTCCCAACTGGAGCTATTGATTTCCAACTTTGAATTTGTTTCAATATAAGTTAAACCACACATTAAGTGTGTTTACCGATTTATTTTTCTCTCTCCCCCTAATCAAATATTGCAGTTGGCACTTGGCAGGCTACTGGAAAAACTTTGAGATATTACAGCATGTAAAATTAATATGGTGAATTGTTTAGTGTTTACTAAAGATATAGGTCAAACATGTCAAATCTCACCACCATCTATCCAAAGAATCGGATAGAATTTTATGCAAAATTAGAAAAAATTAGCATGGGAAAATTTTAAAATTCAAAATTGTCTAGAAACCCCACATCACTGTTTATTATTAAAAAAAATGTTTTAAAAAAAGCTAAAAATCTGGTCTCAAGGTTAAAAAGATTATGGATTTTAGTCTACTTCTCTATCCAGAAAGATATTGTGCTGTGCTCAGATGTCACCCACTGTTTGGGGATCCCACCATTGCACGTTAAGTTGGCGGGTGATAGGGTCTTTGCTGTGGCAGGCCCCTCGGTGTGGAACTTGCTCCCTCCGGAGTTTAGTCTTAGTTCCTCCCCTCTCACCTTCAAAAATTACCTGAAAACTTTTTTTTGTTTTCCAGGTGCTTTTGGAGGATCCACTGCTGATTCTCTTTACGTATTTTTCCTCTCTTTTTACCTTTCCCCTGTAAATTGTTTTAAATTGATTATATATGAATTTTAAGTCATGATGTTTTATTGTATTTTAAAGGCTATAAAGCGCTCTGAGCACCATCTGGCAGAGGGATGCTGTATAAACAACATTATATATATTCCAGCCAAGAAACCAAAATTAACTACATCTCTCTGCACAACATTGCTAAGATTCATCCTTTCCTCACTGTTTCCTCTGCTAAAACCCTTGTCCATGCCCTGCTCATCTCTCGCCTCCTGCAACCTCCTCCTCGCTGGCCTTCCTCGCTCTCACCTTGCTCCTCAAATTTCTGTTCATAAAACTCTGCTGTCGAGGTCATCCACCTTGCCCGCCGCTTTGACTACATACAGCCCCTTTTCTCCACTGGCTCCCTCTTCCTGAACACATTCTGCACAAACTCCCGGCTTTTACCTACAAGGCTCTTCATGGCCTTGCTCCCCGCTATCTCTCAGCATTCATTTCCCACTACACTCCTGCCTGGGAGCTCCGCTCCTCCTCTGCCACCACCCTCACCTGGTCACGGCTCCCCTGCTCCTCAAAATGCATCTGCCCCTTTTCCCTGGCAGCCCCCCATGCCCAGAACTCCCTCCTTGAACACATTTGCTCGGCTTCCTCCCTCCAAATCCATCCTCAAAAGCCACATTTCCCTGGCTCCTTGCTGACTTCTCCTGAATCATCGTATCTTGTGTAACATTAAATTGAGTAACTACACATTTGTAACTAAGCCAAGCACGTGCACCCGAGACCTCACAAGTTCACGTATGTATCCTTGTCTCTTCCTCTGTTCCGCCACCCCCGGTCTCTCCTAGACTGTAAGCCTGCTGGGGCAGGGCCGTGTCTCTTTCTTACAATTGTAAAGTGCCAGGTACATTGCAGGCACTATATAAATGTTTGTTATTAATACTATAATAATAACTACCCAAGATCAGAATTCCCGGCTCCTGGAGTTAATGGAAAAGTGATGGCATGAGGCCAAATCCACATGAAAAGGTTAGAGTAAATTGTCGACCCATCAATTTTGCCTTGCTAAGGTGCCCCCCCACCCGCCTTCTTTTAAAATATATTTTTGTGCAGCTGCATCATCCCCAAGTAAACTGCCATTAGGTCTAAAGCAAACTGGAGATGAGCAGTGTTACTTTTCCAGAACAAATTTGCCCTGGAGCAGTTACACTTGCACAACCTCACAAGCCAGCTGCTATAGCGCAAGGGTAAATGGCTTTGTTTTGTTTGTTTTAAATAAAGTTTATGCTTCACTTTTTCTGTTGTGTGTCTTAACCATACAAAGAATTATTGAAGTGTGTGAATGGCTTTGTAACAAATGCATCCAGTAGATAAGACCAGAACTCACTGGCCCTTTTTACACGGGCGGCACCCACGCATGAACACCCAGAAATCTGGATGTTCATGCATGGGTGCCACCCGTGTAAATCCTGTGGCCCACCTCCACCCATTCCCTATACATGGAGCAACCAACGAAAATGGCGGTTGCTCCGTGCATGTGTGGTGGAGGTAGGTGTAGATAGGTGTGCACCCATCTACACCATCCCCCCACCCACCACACATGGACCCCAGCACACACTGACCACCCCATAGCCCATGTAAAAGGGGCCACTGTGGGAGATGGCTAAGCCAATGACAAGCCCAGACCAGCTACTCAGATAACATTTTTCTTCACAGAGGCACTGGCCACTGTGCCTGTACTAGTACAGGCTAGGAATGCCAAGGCACTTTTACCCCACAGGCCAGGCAGATAGCAATGTAACTAGGGCAGAGGTTCTCAGACTGTGGGCCAGGACTCCATGTGAGCTTGTTCCGTCTTCAGATGGGATAATGTCCTGATCCCAATTGATCTCTGACATATCTTGAATGTCTTTGTTACTATCTGGGAGTGCAAAATTATATTCTATTAAAAAAAACTTTGGTTTAAGAGGGGAGTAAAGGCTCTTACAAATTCAGTTATGCTCCAAGAAATATGGATATTGTAAGAGCCGCCTGCCTTAATTTTAGCTCCATGTAAGCAGTAAAGATGTCATGCAGTCTCCAACAGTGTGCTCGCTTACAACTTAGGCTCCATGCACCCACACTCTGCCTTGGTCTTTCAGCCCCAATCCTCGTCCTCTGCAGATTGAGGGCAACACTGAAGCTGGGGACAAGTTCCTCCATGCCCTAATATGTGTTGAACTCTGTGGCCACAATCTTGCCTTCATTTATTGCTCCTTTTTCAGGCAGCAGCTCAAGTGTATCTGCTTACTGCACAGGTGATTACAGACAGGGGAATATTTGCCCTCTTATGTCATGCAATGAGGTACTATATTGTGGGTGTGGGAGAACTGATTGGTAATACTGCTGCTTAGTCAGATACCCCTGCTTCTGAACTAACTGCTTTGTTCTATATTTCCCCCCACCCTGTTCAATATTCACAAAAATCATCCCTTGGACTCAGTACAGTTATGTTGGAATGTCCTTTCTTGTTGCATATTTTTAACAAACTCTCATCTCATAAGATCTGCTTTTCCAGTAAGACTAAAGATAAATGAATAGTCAACTTTTAAGAAATAATTGTGGGGACAGCCTATTTCAGGCATTCCTACACAACTTTTTTGCTCCCTGAAGCCTCCTGGCCAGATGCTTTGGTATCTTAACAATTCAACCCACACATACTATTTGTACTGCAAGAGCGTAGCGAACAGATCTGCATTTCAGACACCTGCACCTGCCCACTTGTTCCAAGACTCTTCAACATGTTAGCAAATCTTTGTGGAGGAGTACTGCTCAAATATTACCCACCCACAGCACCGCCTCAATCTTACAGACTAAGGACATCACCAATGCAGAAAACAGCAAGGCTAGCCCTGCCTCCCTAAGGTTTCTAATTCCAGTATTTAAGGGAGTCTGACCTTGATCATTATAATCTGAATGCAAACTACCAGTAGCCTCTGCTGTCCACATTTTCCCTATGCTACATAACGCAAATGAAAGCACAGCTTCAGTGTTGCCCCCAGCATTCAGAGGAAGAGAATTGGGGCTAAAAGACCAAGGCAAAGCGTGGGTGCATGGAGTCTAAGGAGACAGTCTGCTGCAGGTCCGGGTTCAGTCCATACACAAGCACCCTACCCATTATGCATGCTGCAGGGCTGCACAGGCTGCCAATGCAGCCCTACAATGTGTGATGGGTGGGGAAGTGCTTGTCCAAAAACACCCCAGTGTGAAAACAGGGTCACAGGAACCACTGAGCTAAGAGACAGAAACGCCAAGTTATAGTTGAAGAGTTGAAAGACTAACAGTATCTATGCGACTGCAGCTGCCCTTGGTAAGTCCCAAGAGAAGGCACTAGAAGTCAGACTCTTCTCGGTGGTATGCAGCCTGGCCTGGAGTCAGAACACCGCATGCAGCTGTGCTATCCCAGCTGCGCCTATTTATCCGCTGGCAAGGCCTGGTGGTCTCCCATCCCCCGCTCCCTCCCCCAGTTCCCTTTCTCCACAGCAAGCACGACCTGAGCTACCTCTCCCCGCAGCGCAAGGGAGAGCCTAGCTACCAAGGGAGGGGATGCTGGACACGGGCAGGCGGCGCGCACGCACCGGTGAACGCAATGGAGCAGCAGGCCAGGCCGAAGTCCCCGTGGGTGCGGGCGACGGCGTCCTTCACGGCGGCGCTCACCGCCCGCTCCTCGATACACTGGCGGCACCGCGGGTCCTCAGAGACCAGCTCGCACAGCAGGTACCTGCGACACAAACAACAGCACGTTAGGGGGAAACGGCGGGGGTGACTAGGTCCCGGCAGCAGGCACGTTCCCCTCAGGCCTCACCTGTGCTTGAACCGCACCATCTCCCTCAGCTACCGGCGTCTCGGCTCGCCCAATGGGAACTCAGTCTCTGGCAGCAGGAGCCACTCACACGCAAGGAAAAGGGCGTTAATTTCTCCGACCGTTCGGCTCTTCAACGCGCGGTGCGCATGCTCCACACCATCCTTCTTGTGCGCGTGCGCAGAATTTGTGACTGGGGTCCACTTCTTCCCCCAACCCGTCTCGCTACAGCTGTAGCGCAGTCCAATCAACGCACTTAGCGACTGCGTCCCGCGCTCAGGGCAGGTGGAGGCGAGCCTCACTGGATTCACGCATGGCACCCAGGGAAGGGCTGTCTTTCTTTACAGCGCAGCTTCTGCTCTGTCAGACCCGCATCATTCCCACCACTGTGTGCCCCACAGGGTGGCACTAGCGTATCATCCAGCCTCGCCCTCGCCGCTGCTGCCTGAGGCGGTTTGTTATACCAAAGTGGCGGTTTGGTCCACAGAGGTTGAGCGAGAGGAAAGCCCTTCTCAGGCAGAGCCTGGCTGCTTGGATTTCACTGATCCCAAGCATAGGGTTGTGAAGCACATCCTGTGTACTTCCCTAATTCCAGAACCTTCATAAAACACCATATAGACTTGGACAATTTATCAGATATGTTGCTAGATAAGGTTTATAAGGCATTTTTGAGGAAAAGTGGACAAACCACGTTTTCCAAAGAATCTGGCTATTCTGAAACCGAATATTCTGTTTGTCAAGCTGTATTTTGAAGTTTTATGACCAAAATTCTCAAAAAAACAAAATGGCTGCCAACCAAAAGTGCTAATGGCTATAACTTCTAAACAGGATGATAATGACATGGTTTTTGCGTCTATTATTATGGTTCTGATACCCACTGATGCAATTAATGAATTGGAATCTCTGCATGTTCTTCCAAGACACCAAGATTAAACAGAAAACTTCTGCTGTTAGCACAAAGGACATGAGCAATCAAATTATTTCAGTTGCTAAGTATGTGGAGTTATCTGTTCGCATATTTATTTATATATATATATTTTTAATCAATTTATACCCTGCCCCTCCTGTAAAAACAGCTTGGGGCAGCTAACAATTTTAAAAGAGTAAAAAATACAATAATATAAATATAAGACAATCATCGTAATATAAACAATTTAAAACAGGGTTAGGATAAATAAAATAAATAAATAAGCGTAGGGTAGAGCTAAAAACCCTAACCCACCCTCCCCAAAGGCCTGGGCGAGCTGACAGGTTTTACAAGCCCATCGGAATGTTAAAAGGCTTGGAGCCAGGCAAGCTTCCTCCGGGAGGGAGTTCCAAAGATGCAGCCTGGCCACTGAGAATGCCCTCTCCATTGTGGTCCCCCGCTTAACATGGGGGACCTCCAAGAAGGCACCCCCAGCAGATCGAAGGAGCCGCTCTGGGGCGCGGAGGACGAGGCGATCCCTGAGGTACGAGGGACCCAGACCATGAAGGGCCTTCTAGATCATTACCTATACCTTGAACCTGGCTCGGCACGCTATTGGCAACCAGTGCAGAGTCCGGAGTACAGGTGTTATGTGCTCCCGATGACCCGTCCCCGAAAGGAGCCGGGCCGCCGCATTGTGCACTAGCTGCAGTCTCCGAACCAGGAACAAGGGCAGCCCCACAGAGAGTGCATTGCAGTAGTCCAGCCTCGAGGTGACGAAGGCATGGATGAGGGAGGCCAGGTCTGGCCCGGAGACGTACAGACGCAGCCTCTGCACCAGATATAACTGGCGGAAGGCGGCCTTCGCCACCACCTCCACCTGCCAATCCAGGCGGAGATCTGAGTCCAGTATCACCCCCAGACTCCGAACCTGCTGAGCTATAGGAGGGCGAAACACCCCCCCCCCCAAATCAGGGGGGTCAACACCTTCCTCGCTCTCCCCACCACCATCACCTCCGTCTTATCGGGGTTAAGCTTCAGTCTGCTCTCCCACATCCACTCCACCGTGACCTCCAGACACTGGGATAGCAACGAGACAGCAGGGTCGGGTCAGCTGAAAAAGAGAGGTACAGCTGAGTATCATCAACATATTGGTGACATTGCACCCCGAACCCTCTCACGACCTCCCCCAAGGGCTGCATGTATACATTAAATAATAATGGAGACAGAATGGAACCCTGCAGAACACCGCAGGACAAGGCGCAGGGCCAAGATGTTTCAGCTCCCAACACTACCCGCTGGCTTCTCCCCAAGAGGAATGATCGGAACCATTCAAGAACAGTCCCGTCCAGACCCCCCCCCCCAGGTCACGCAGCCGTCTCAACAGCAGCCCATGGTCCACGGTGTCAAAAGCGGCTGAGAGATCTAGCAGGATAAGAAATGTCGAACATCCTGCGTCCATCTCCCGGTGGAGATCGTCGACCAAGGCCACCAACGCTGTCTCAGTGCCATAGCTGGGACGGAACCCAGATTGAAAAGGGTCCAGGAAACCAATGCTATCTAGATGCGCCTGGAGCTGGATTGCCACCACCCGCTCAATAACCTTCCCTAAAAAGGGAAGGTTAGAGACAGGTCGGTAGCTGCCAAGTGCGTCCACATCTAATCATGGTTTCTTCAGCAGGGGGCATACCACAGCCTCCTTGAGGCTAGACGACAACCTCCCCTGCCGCAGGGATGCGTTAACCACTCTCGCCAGCACCGTCCCCAACGTCTCCCTGGAGGCTTTCACCAGCCAGGACGGGTGAAAGTTCACAACTGGTGGCTCTCACAGACCCCAAGACATCCACCGCATCGGCTGGTGTCACTTCCTGAAACTCCCCCCTCCCCCCCACAAAGTTGGACCAGACAGGGCCTCCATCACCTCACGCTCTCCACCTACTGCCCCCAACCCAGCATCAAAGTCGCTCTGAATCTGAGCGATCTTGTCTGCGAAGTAGGTGACAAACTCCTCACAGCAGGCGTGGGACAAGTCCCCATCCAGGCGGAGGGAGGCTGGACTGACCAGCCCCCGCACCACCCGACACAGCTCTACCACTGTCTCTTATACACATCTAGATGTGTATAAGAGACAGGCGTAGCGGGTGTTAATGATCTTATGGTCGCTGATGGGCACTACCACCCATATTGTTTAAAATATTTTTTTTAGAGATATGGGCAAAGTCAAAGTTGATAACAGTGATGTTGATTTAGCTATGATTTGGCTTGGGCAGGAATTGAACTCTGAAGCTAAAGGTCATGTTTTGGAACTGGAAAAAGTTTGGATGCTCTATGAGGAACTAGCTAATAAAGCAAACAGAAATCCACAGATCCTTTACAAGTTGGCAGTCAACATTCAAGGAGAAATTGTCATCCTATGTCAAGGATGTCTGTGACTTCATTGTACTGCATGATCAGCCTGGAGCTGATAAGCAAACAACCTTGTACCAATAAAATTCAACCATATTTCATTTTCTCAATGGACAGTGCACAATCAGGAGTTAGATGAGGTATCCATTACTATTCCCATCTTAAAGTCGCAAGATGAAGATGAGTTTCTCTCCATGATCCATGTAGCATTAAAACTGTGATCAGATATACTAGCTCATCCACCATACAAAGGAGTAGATGTTACCAAAGAGGCAGCAATAGAGTGTGTACCATCCAGTATTTACATGTTTCTTCGTCTCCTGATAGATGGTCAGACATTTCTGGAAGCAGATACTGAGGGAAAGGAGTTGGATGAACAAGAATACTTTGAAAGATCAAGGGTACTTAGTCTTGCACAGGATGTTATCTATAGTGTGAATGGGGGGAAGAAAATGACTACTAAACATCTTGGCCTTGGATCAACTCTGCACCAGGCTACAAAGATCTAAACAACTTGTGGAGTTATTCCATCATGCTGGTCACATTGTTAGCTACAGGGACATTCTCAAAACTGATGCTGCATTGGCCAAGTCAACATTGAAAAGCATGGACTATATAAATGGTCCCACCAAATCTGGTACAGGGATGATTTGTACACTTTTCAGCAGACAACATAGATATAAATTATTCAATTCTTGATACTAAAAACACTTTCCATGTTACAGAACTTGCAGTTTGGCAAAGAGGACCTGCCAATGAAGATCTACTGAAGAATATTGCACCATCGACTCATGCGATTTTGAGTGTTCCAGAAGAACTCCAAGCTATCATCCCGGTCAACATCGTGGAAAGTAGCTATGAGCCACAGTTCAGGGAAGTGAAAGCAGAATAGTTTGAGAAACCGAAGGATTACCCCATGTGTGCATTAGAAGCTACAGCTACAGACATGGCTTTTATATGTTTGTGGCAATATGAACAGGTAAAGCAAACCTGGACATCTTTTAACCAAAAACACAGTACGGTGGATTCTGGCATATGTGTTGACAGAGGGCATGACCTGTCCCCCAGAGATTACTCTTGATGGAACATCCTGTCTGCTGATAGATGGCCAAGCCCTAGTTGTGGCACTTGGAAAGCCTGCAGGAGTCAGAAACTTCTGTGAGCTTGTAGATTCATTTCTAGAACTTGTTATGAATATGGGAAGGCCCTTTGACAGAACTGATATTGGTTTTGACCAGTATAGAGAAATATCAATTAAGGCTGGTACGAGGAAGAGATGTTCAAAACATTCTCATCCAGTCAGAACGAGAAGAATAGTAAAAGATAGATCTGTGCCAGTTCCCAGCAACTGGACTGACTTTCTAGCTGTGCCTGGTAACAAGGCAGACCTAGCATGTTTCCTCTCAAACCATCTCCTGCAATACTCCTACAGGCAAAACAATCATAGTTGCTGGTGGATTCCAAGGAGAAGTACAAACATCAAGCCCTGTTTTGGATACTTGGCAGCTATAGACAAACCACGAGGAAGCTGATACCAGGGTTGTGTTGCACTGTATACACACCATTGAAGAGAATGTTGTGGTATCAGCACATGATACAGATGTTTTGGTGCTATTGTTAGTGCATTTTGACAAAATTAAAAGTAAAAAAGTGTGGATGAAGGCAGGCACATCCAAATGTTACAAGAATATTCCAGTGCATGAAATCAAGGAGAAACTATTCTTCACTGAGCCAGTTTTAGAAGCCCTCCTTCCCTTCCATGTAATACCGGGATGTGATACAGTGTCTTACTTGCCTGGACATAGCAAGAAGACTGCGTGGATAGTGTTCAACACAGACAGCCACCTGCTCCAAAAACTTGGGGATGGAGAACTAACAAATGAAATATTGAGGGATGCAGAGACGTTTTTCTGCAAGTTGCCCTCTGTACCAGACACAAGCAGTTGTAATGAGGCCTGAGTTAAACTGTTTTTCAAATGCAAAGTGCCAGAAACACTACCTCCGACATCTGATGCACTGAGAATTCATCTTCAATGAGCACACTAACAAACCATGGTGTGGAAGCAAGCCAACAATCCAAAACCTGTCCTACCATCACCCAAAACAATGGGCTAGAATGGAAGATGGACAGCTATCCCCAAAGCTTGTATCACTTGTTCCAATTCCAGATTTGTGCAAAGAATTTGTTTCATGTGGATGTACAAAAGAATGCACATTTCAAAACTGCACCTGCAGAAAGGGGAAACTGACATGTATAGGAGTGTGCAGACGGTGTGCGTATGAACAAAGGTAATTGGAGGGAAAAAACGTTATTTGACAGGAAGTTTAATGTGCAGAAAACGTTTTATTCTTATGGAACTGTACATACGTATTGTAATTCATTTGCCTGGTGACTAGTCACAGAAGTACTGGAAGTTTCTCCATTTTTTAATAATCGCTAATTACATATTCCATTGTTGTTGTGCTAGATTTAAACTAATATACTAATATACAAAATTATATCTGTAATATTTATGAATATATCCTAGATAGCTTTAGTGCCACACTGGGTCAGACCAATGATCCATCTAGCCCAGCATCCTGCCTCCGACAGTGGCCAATCATGGTGGCTTGGGAGAAGCACCCAACAGGTCACAATGGGGGATCCATTCCCTGTTGTTTTCCCCCAGCTCTCATCATGTTCCCTGATCCTGTCTAGCTAATAGCTGCTAATAGACCTATCTTCCAGAAACTTGTCCAAACCTCCTTTAAACTCAGCTATAGTACTGGCCCTCACCACAGCCTCTGGCAGTAGATTCCACAACCAGGGGCGGCTGGTGAGTCTTGAGGTTGGAGGGGCAGTAAGGCCGGTGGGCAACGGTGGGCGGAGCCAGGCAATGGTGGGCGGCATAACCCAGCAGGAAGGAATTCCAAGGGTTAATGTTGGATGGACATTATATTACTTAATCAAGCAATTTCAGCAGTTAGGTTAGGCAGGTTATAATCACCTCCTCTGCCAGGTTTAAAAGCAGGCAGACAACCTTAAACCTCACAAGCAATTTTAGCAAAGACACACACACACACACGCAGCAGAGGTTAAGAACGCTGCTTCAGAAAGAAGGGACTTGCTGCATGTATGTTGGAGGGACCCCAATCCCGTATTCTTGCCCTCTGCTGCGTGTGTGTGTGTGTGTGTTGGGGGTGTGTGTGTGTGTGATTTCAAGGCCCATGAATCACCAGACTCACAGTTACATCTCCGGATTTAAAGAGCATCCCATTTCCAGCATTGTGAACACACACCTAAAGATCCCATTTCCAGCATCCCATTTCCAGCATTGTGAACAAAAACCTAAAGATCTCCAGACTCACAGTTACATCTTGGGATCTCAAAAGCATCCCATTTCCAGCATTAGGTGTGTGCCTAAAGATCTCCAGACTCACAGCTACATCTCGGGATCTCAAAAGCATCCCATTTCCAGCATTGTGAACACACACCTAAAGATCCCACCCTCAAGGGGTGGGAGCAGTGTGAGGGAACCCTCAGGGGGTGGGAGCGGACCCTCGGGGGGTGGGAGCAGAATGGGGGGGACCCTCAGGGGTGGGAGCAGGGTGGGGAGACCCTCAGTGGTGAGGGGACCCTCGGGGGGTGGGAGCAGGGTGGCTCTGAGAGTGGGTCCCGGAAGGGAGATAGACACTGACAGGAGCAGCAGCCTCTGAAGCAGGTCAGAGGCTGCTGCTGCTGTCAGCGCCAGCGGCGTGGGTTTGTTTGTTGTTGTTTTTTAAAGCGGCAGCCCAGTGGGGGTCCCCCCATGGCGCTAGGGGGGGAAGTGCCCCAAACACCCTGGGGGGGCGCCGCCTCTGTCCACAACCCAATTTATACGCTGAGGGAAAAAATATTTTCTTTTATTTGTTTTAAACTTGCCACCCATGAGTTTCATGGAGTGTCCCCTAGTTCTAGTACTAGCTGAGAGAGTAAATAACTGCTCCTTGTTTATTAGTTCCACACCACTCATGATTTTATAAACCTCTATCATATCTCCTCTCAGTCATCTCTTCTCCAAACTGAAGAGCCCCAACCTACCAAGCCTCTCCTCATACGGGAGCCCTTCCATGCCCTTGATCATTTTTGTTGCCCTTCTCTGTACCTTTTCTAGTTCAGCTATGTCTTTTTTGAGATGGGGCGACCAGAACTGCACACAATATTCGAGGTGCGGTCGCACCATTGATTTGTATAGAGGCATTATGACATCCTCAGTTTTATTCTCTATCCCCTTCCGAATAATTCCTAACATTCTGTTTGCTTTTTTGACTGCTGCTGCGCACTGCGCTGTGGATTTCATTGTATTGTCCACAACCACCCCCAGATCCTTTTCCTGAGTGGTAACTCCTAGCTTAGTACCCAGCATTGTGTACGCATAGTTTGGATTATTTTTCCCTACGTGCATCACTTTGCACTTGTCCACATTAAATCTCATTTGCCATTTAGATGCCCAGGCACCCAGTGTCGTAAGATCCTGTTGCAGTTCCTCACAGTCTGCTCGTGTTTTAACTACCTTGAATAACTTGGTGTCGTCTGCAAATTTGATCACCTCACTCTTAACACCCTTTTCCAAATCATTAATGAATACATTAAACAGCACCGGTCCCAATACAGATCCCTGAGGCACACCACTTTTTACATCTCTCCATTGTGAAAACTGACCATTTAGTCCTACCCTTTGCTTTCTATCTTTCAACCAGTTTCTGATCCATAGAAAGATTCTAGAACTCTTTTCAAATAAAACATCCATAAAAATAGTTTTTACTCAAAAATATTGAACATAAGTTTTCTTGTGTTTTAATTGCATTAGTAGGTATCAAAATCATAATAATAGACTCAAAAACATGTTATCCTCCTCCATTTAGAAGTTTGGCCATCAGCAGTTTTGGTTGCTGGCCATTTTGGTTTTTTTAGAATTTTGACTACAAAACTTCAAAATATAGCTTGGCAAACAAAATATTCTGTTTCAGCATACCCAAATGTATGTGTTTATTTATTTATTTATTTATATTTGTTTAAATTTACCCTACCCATCTTGCCACAGGCAGCTCTGGGCAGCTCACAAGCAATAGTAAAACCACTTAAAATAATCAAAACAAGGAGGAAATAAAATATCTAAATCCTTTGGGGAAAGTGGTTTTCCCACTTTTCCTCAAAAATGCCTTAACATTCACATTTTCTGAAAATTGTCCTAGTCTAATAGAGCAGATGTTTAGAGGTCTATAAAACCCCATAGAGCAGGCATTCCACAGTTCCATAGAGCACAACAGGCACAGGCACACCACACACACCATAAAACCCCTTAGAGAAGAACAGACACTCCACAGTAGCCACCTCACAACTTCTTAGTATCCCTCTGAAAAAAATTACCTCATGACTCCACAACATTCATTTTTTAAAAATGATCTGGCTACCTTCACCATATCTGCAAGGCAAGGGTCTTTCCAAGATTCTGACCTTAGTCAAGTTGGTCAGGGGATGTACCTTCTGAGCCAGGAATAAATAGCAGGGAATGAATCTTTCCATTGTGATCTGTAGAGCTGCTATGTACTTTTGTGCAGTCACCAAATATGGCCACTGTTGCAAAAAGGATGCTGGGCTTGATGGACCTTTGATCTGGCCCAGTATGACACATATTATGTATTAAATATTTATACAGTGCAGCAGTGTACTCGTCACTGAACAATCATTGATTCAAGACAGGTTCCTTCCTGCCCTGAGGGAGTTCTTATGTGGAATAGGGATTTTCCTACCGTCGTGATTTCCTAGATTTGCTTGTGTGACCCATTTTGAGACTTAAACATAATTCTGTGACCCTAGATAGCAACAAAGATATGCAAAGGGTGCATTCCTCCATCCCTTGAAGTCAGATTCAGCTCCCATTGGCTTTAGTGATGGAGGACTATGTCCAAAGTGTAGCAAAATGTATTGCATCATGACCCCATGCACAGATGGCATGACCCCCACTTGGAGTCTTGACCTGCAGTATGGGAACCTCTGCCCTAAGTGTTCTGGGTTGTCTGTTCCCTTCCCTCTCACTCATCTAATGAGTGACTTCTCTCTACCCACCCACCCCCAAAGGATACAGGAACAGGTCTGTCCATTTGCTCATATATGAAAGTTGACTCTCCCTCCCAAATCCCCATCAAATTCTTTGTGTGACTCATTTACCTTCTGAAACACTCACCAACCACATGTGTGGGAGTGAGCAGAACCTGCATCCCAAGAAGACCATTGGGGTGGAGTGAATGTAATAAGGAGGGAGAACAATGAGAAGAAATGTGAGCAGGAGTCGTGAGGAAACACTGGAGGAGAGAACAGGCAGAAAGAGGAAGGACAAATTGGAAAAAGAAAAAAAAAACTGTTCTGAAATAGAAGAGAACTGAAAGTTGAAAGAAGAATCAGGATAACCGAGAAGCAGAGATGGAGGAAAGAAATTCAGCACATGAACTCTCTTTGCAAGTAAGTTTTTCCCTTTGAAAGGAAATTATTCTCATGCACCATTTTTTTCATGTTATTCAATCGATGCTTGTCTGGCATCTAGCACAAAAAGTAACATATCCCTGGCTTTTGGAGGAGACTGCACAAGCACGTTTCTCAGACCAGGACAAGAAGTGTGGATGAGGGTACCATTGTACTAGGCCCTCAAGCTTTGGGGGGTGGGGACGGGACTACAAAGTTTTTCTTAATATACATTAAAATATAGCCTCTCCAGAGAATCCAAACTGCTCCAAGACCCCCAGACTCCAGAACTGGATTAACTGTCCAGAAAGCCTCCCATTAAGTACCCACTCCCCCCTATGCATTAAGAATTTCACATGCATGCTGGACAAACTGGGATTAAGGCACTGGGTTTAAAGCAGCCTGATTTATGTAAATCCCTGCAGCTTCCCATAGTACGGGGATAAAGGTCTTAAAATACCAAACTACCACTGGAATATTGAGTTTCTGTGGGACTGATTATACCATGGCAGGGAATCGGGCCGCCGGATCACGGACCTGGGCAGCTCAACAGACGTGACACTGATTCCCAGCCGTGGTCAAAACACCCACAGGCACCGGGCAGGGGCGGGACACAGACATGGCCGCCTGAGGGCAAACAAAGCCACAAAGGACACAAGGGAATGCCCACACAAGGGAAATGGGAAGGGAGGGGGGAGAGGGAGAAGAGCCGCCCAGGTATCACACACAACAGGCACACAGACAGCGAGGGCACAGTGGAACACACAGCACAAACACACACGGCCGGGCGCACGCACACCCAGACAGGAAAGGGAAACACAGCGGGACAGACACCACACAAGGGACAACGGGCACAGGAGGGGGGGAAGAGGAGTGGAAACGGCACAGGGGCACAGCGGGACACAGGCAACGCCACCAGAACCCCAATACAGAACAGCCTGCCGGGCACCCCCACAGCAACACAGGCAGTCCCAGAATGGGGGCCCCAGGCAGTCCAGGCACAGCAGGAGCACACACGGAACAGGGAGCGGGCCGGGAACAGTTCAGGAGGCACACTTGGAACCCAAGTGCCGGCGAGGGGGCGATGGAGGGGAGACAGGGGGCCCCAGAACCCCGAGATCACACAGGCACCCAGGAGGGGGGGG
>QEPC01001423.1:7231731-7241759 GCA_003113815.1 Sphenodon punctatus | reverse complement strand
TGGATGGAAGAAAACACAGTCTACATGCACATCAAGCTTAAAATAAATAATTTATAAATCCAAAACACAGGAAAACACTGTCAAAACTCAGCAGCTGTCACGGGGGCCGGGCGGAATGAGAAAGGGAATCAGAATCCTATCCTCCACAAGTATTGCTACCTCTCGTGCCCACTGCCAGTCACACGCCCGGGCTCTTGCTTGGAGCGGATCTATCGAAGTATAAATGTCCATCAGGATATTAGATGGATCAATAAGCCTCACTGAGGCTAGATCCTTATCATCATAGGACGCCAAGCGATTACGGGGAGCCATGGGACTATTCCCCGGCATGCACTACTGATAACCCACACTTGCAAGGGATGGATAGGTAGTGCACAATTTAGTGGGGGGAAGGCAGGAAGGGGGACCCAGGTGCAAGGGGAAGGATGAGGGGGAGATGCTCACGGCGGGAGGGGGAGAGGGAATCCCAGGAAGGGGACCACAAGTGCACTCACACTCTTCCCACACACACACAAGGGTTCAGGGGGGTAAGGGTTCCAACACTCACTCACACACTCTCGAATCAGTCAAGGTTGTCTCACTCAATTCCACAAACACTTAGCTCACTCAGGGGTCGGTCTCTCCACTTCAATCATCAGCGCCGACTGAACTGCGGCACTGGTTTATCTGTCTGAGGCCCCACCCCCCGAACGCACCTGGAGGCGTGCTGAACAGCATCTAGGGGGTGTGGCCTCCTCCTGACTGGGCCCAGCCTCGATCTCCTGCTTGTCTGATGCAACCGGCCACCGCGCGGGGATCCCTGGCACCGTGGTGGGACCCACGGCCGGTGAGGACGTGCCTGGTGGAATTCCCAGGGGGGAAGAGAAAGGTGAGGTGCTGCCTCAGGGTCCGCGCCCCCGCTGGACACAGCCCCGGTATGGGGCTCTGACAGTACCCCCCCATCGAGGCCCCCACCCAAGGGCCGGGCTTGCAGGGGTGCCGGAGGTGGAAGGCCCGGACCAGCCGGGGAGCGGACACCCCCAACGCCGGCTCCCAGGAACGTTCATCCGGCCTGAAGCCAGCCCAGTCCACCAGGTATTGGAGGTGGCCATAGTGTAGACGGGAGTCAAGGATGGCCCGAACTTCATATTCTGGTCCTGGGGAAACGCTCAAGGGAGTAGGGGGTTCCCTGGAATGGACCGTTGGGGTAGGGGTGGCCCGTTTCAGGTGGGATACATGGAACGTGGGGTGTAGTCGAAGATGAGGGGGCAATTGGATGGTGTATGTTACCCCATTCACTTGTCTGAGTATAGGGTAGGGACCAATGTACCGAACGTCCAACTTCGCAGATAGGCGTGAGGAAGGATAGTATTGTCGACTGACCCAGATAAGGTTTCTAGGTGCCATGGGGGGAACCACAGCTCGAGTCTTATCTACAGCCTGTTTGTATCGTTGACGGGATTGGTCTAATGTCGCCTTTGCCACATGTTGGGCCTCTCGGATTCATTGAAGAAGGGCGCCAGCAGCAGGAACTTGTAGGGCGGGGTGGTCGGGGATCCCAATCTGTGGGTGGTAGCCGGAGGAGACGAAAAAGGGTGACTCTCCGATGGAAGCGTTTGGAGCGCTGTTCAAGGCAAATTCTGCAAGAGGTAACCATGCATACCAGTCGTCTTGCAAATAATTTGTGTAGCAACTGAGATATCATTCTAAATTTTGGTTGATACGTTCGACCTGGCCATTGGCTTGGGGGTGATACGCTGTGGTTGGTTTAAGGGAGACTCTGAGGGCTGAGAACAAGGCTTTCCAGAATCGAGAAACAAATTGCGTTCCCCGATCACTGATGATCTCAAGGGGCCATCCGTGTAGTTTTACTACATGTCGTATAAACAGAAGAGCGGTGGTAGTCCTTTGCAAGTCACAAAAAAATGAGCCATTTTTGTGAAGTGGTCCATGGCCACTAATATGGTATTGTATGCCTGAGAGGGTGGAAGGTCCACAATAAAATCGAGTCCCACACACTGCCACGGCCCCTGAGGGCTTGGCAGCAGTTGGAGGAGCCACTGAGGGGATCTACGGGGAACCTTGGTCTGTGCACAAACGGTGCATTGGTCCACATGTCGTTGTACATCCCGAGCCAGGGAAGGCCACCAGTATGTTCGCCGGATCATCTGGAGGGTCTGGTAGGGCCCTGGATGGCCTGCTAGCGGGGCCTCATGATGAGCCCACAGAATCTGGGGCCGGCATGAAGGAGGCACCACAATGCAGCCTTGTTTTTTCCATAATTTGCCCTCCCAGGTGGTCGTGGGGTCCCAGATGTCCTTTTCTTCTGCCTTGCTGGCTTCTTGGAGCTGCCTCGGTTGGAGATAAGTTGTAGCAAAGACTTTAGCGTTGAAGAGAGGGCCCTTCAAGGTCCTGGCTACTTCTTGCTCATCATAATAGCATGAGAGTACATCAGCAAGGACGTTCAGCCTCCCTGGCCAATAGGAAATGGTGAAGGAAAACCTCGCGAAGAACAGTGCCCATTGGGCGTGTCAGGTGTTGGCGATCTGTGCCGTTTGCAAGAAGGTTAAGTTCTTGTGGTCAATAATTACAGTAACAGTGTGTGGGGACCCTTCGAAGTAGTGTCGCCAAGTTTTGAATTCCATTTTAATGGCAAGAAGTTCTCGATTGAACACTGTGTAGTTGCGCTCAGCAGGTGTAAGTTGCCTAGAATAATAGGCGCAGGGAAGAAGCTGCACGGGGTGGGTGGTCTCTTGAAGAAGTACCGTGCCAATGGTGGTACTGGATGCGTCGGAGTCTACAAAAAAAGGTTTGTCAAAGATGGGGTGCTGCAGTAGAGGCACGTGAATAAAGACGCGTTTGAGGTACTCAAAACTATGGTTTTGCAAGGGTCCCCACGCATAGGGGTGATTTTTTTTTGAGGAGTTGAGTAAGGGTGGTGGTGATAGCAGCATAATTAGGGATATATTGCCAATAATAATTTGCACTGCCTAAGAAGCGTCGAAGGGGTTTCACCGCTCTGGGAATGGGCCAGTGCTGGATTGCTTCGATTTTTCACAGGTCCATGGCAATCCCCTTTGGGGTGATCACGAATCCCAGAAATTCCACGGTGGTTAAGTGAAAGGTACACTTTTCCCCTTTACAATATAGCTTATGATCTTGTAGTCATTGCAGCTCTTGTTGTACATGTTGCACATGTTGTTCATATGAGGTGGAATAAATAAGGATGTCGTCAAGATAAGCGATTACTGAGGCATCTAGAAGGTCTCGAAAAATGTAATTAATAAAATTCTGAAAGGTTGCTGGAGCGTTAGCGAGGCCAAATGGCATCACTAAATATTTGTGGTGTCCATAGCGCGTGTGAAAGGCCGTTTTCCACTGATCTCCTGTGCGGACATGCACTAAGTTGTATGCCCCCCGTAGATCCAATTTCGTATATATGGTTGCTCCTTGGAGTCTGTTAAGGAGCTCGGGGATCAGAGGCAGGGGGTAACGATTTTTTATTGTGATGGCATTGAGTCCCCAATAATCTATGCATGGTTGAAGTCCCCCATCCTTTTTTGCCACGAAAAAGATGGGTGCCCCCGCTGGAGAACAAGAGTGATGAATAGTCCCATTCTGCAAGCCTTCATCTAGATATTGTCTTAATGCCCGTAACTCGGGGGTAGAAAGGGCATAGAGCTGGCCGAAAGGGGGTTCCGACCCCGGGACTAAATCAATGGGGCAATCGTAGGCCCGATGTGGGGGTAGCTCAGTGGCCCGGGCCACGCTGAAGACCTCAAGGTAATCCATCTACTCTTCAGGGGGCTGAAAGGGGTGTGTGGTTGTTTCCTTGGATGTCACCAGTGCTCCCAACACGTCTGTTTGCAATATGGGGAAGTAAGGGCGATCTGCCGCTGAGCCCAATGAATCCGTGGGTCATGTCAGTGTAGCCAGGGTAGCCCCAACACTACTGAGAACAAAGGGGTACATATCCCATCAAAGGATAGCATCTCTTCATGGGGTCCTATATGGCACTGCAGAGGGTTTTTTGGGTCATAAGAAGTCCTGACTTTAGGAGGGATCTGTCGATTTAATAAACTGCTTTGGGGTGAGGTCTCGGCTGGGTAGGGATGGCGTGGGTCTGAACAAGTGTCTGGTCCATGAAGTTACCGGAAGTCACGGAATCGACTAGGGCCCATATCACTACTGAATGTTTTGGATTTACCCAAACTGTCAAAGGTACCTTAAAATGAGAGGAAGCTACCCCGGTCGTAGAGGGGATCAAGTTCATGGTCGGGAGGGCCCCTGCCCCTCCCGACCTTTGGCATTTCCCAGGGTTCAGCGTTGCGGCATCAAGGACGGGCATTCATAAATGAAATGGTTCATTTCCCCACGGCAGTAGCATGCCCGTGCTCGTCGTCTCCTGTCTTTTTCTTCTGGTGTCAGGGGACTTCGTGAAGCTCCAAGCTGCATAGGATCAGCCTCCATAGTCTTGGGTGAGGTAACTGGAGGGGGCGTAGGAAGGAAAGGACGTGGGGCCAGTAGATGGGTTTCTTGCCTCCGTTCCCGTCTTCTTTCAGCGAGGCGGTCATCTATTTGTAAGGTCAGTGTGGCCAATTCCTCCCATGTCTTGGGAAGACTTGTAAACGCCAACTGGTCTTTGAGCTCATTGCACAGACCTTTCCGAAACATCACCCGAAGGACTGTGTTTGGCCACTGTAATTCGAGAGCCAACTGTTGAAACAGGGTAATATACTCAAGCAATCCTCCTTTGGCTTGACATAGAGACAGAATAGCTGTCTCTGCATCACGGACCCGATGAGGGTGGTCAAAGAGGAAGCTAAAGTCTTTAATAAAGTCATTATAGTGTGACAACAGGGGGCTTCCTTTTAACAGCGTCATGGCCCACTCTAAAGCTGTGCCCCCTAAATTCCCTATTATATACGCCACCTTTAGCTCTTTGGTGGCATAGGTTTGGGTTGCATGGTAAATGTAAGCTTACATAAGGCCAGAAACCCCTGGAAGGCCTTCCAGTCCCTGGAGAATTTCTCCATCTGAGGTTCCCTAGGTTCCCATGGTGCTGTGGCCAGCGGAGGGGCCACGACTGCCAGGGCGCCTGCTGGCCCTCGGACTATCACCGGCGGGCTTTCCCCAGGGTCTTCTTGGACTTGAGCTGAGGGTTCTGCTGGGTTGCAGAAGGAGCATGCCTGGCCCAGGGAACTGGTGAGACTGTATATGGTGAAGACTATATCTGCACATGAACTGTGTATGGAGAATAAAGAGATCATTGAAGCTAATTCCTGAGAATAAGTGACTTTTAGGACCTAATCCTGCCAGGACTCATGTCAGATGAGCACATCCCTACTACAAACTGGTGGAGAATGCGGGCATCCCTAGTGTTTGTCATTATGCAGTCTCATTAAAGGGGGTTTACCTGGGGCAGGACAAGCAAGTTACTGGAGTGTGAGAAGAGGATTGCACCCAGAGCTAAGCAAGTAAGTAAATGACATGACCGGATAAAAAGCTCCCTGAGGTACAGGTGAACCTGGGTTCCAGAAGTAGATGGAGTCAGAGTAGTCCAGGAGGGGGTGCTACTAACATAGTGACTGGAGGATCCGTGCCAAAGATGGAGACAACTGTGGAGCCTGTGGAGCCAGAGTTGTGGTGTTGCAGTATGGGACTGCGGGAGGAGCACACCCAAGCGACAGGGATGCCAAGGACACCCACAGAGTTCTGGATACAGACAGCGAGGAGAAAGAAGTATCAAAGTCCCTTTGGAAGTGGTACCCCAAAGAATGGTTATAATTGTGAACAGTGGGGACACCTGGAGGTGGTTTCCTCTCTATTGTACAAAAATACATGTACTCTGGGGTGCCAGAGAGAGACTTTGTATGGAGACAGGGGCCAATCAACTAGGGCTAAGACCCTGTTGGACCTGTTGGGGTACAGGACTGGGGTGAGGGGCTTGCACTCAAGGGACTGAGGGGTAGTCTCAATGCAAGAAAGGATAGGAAACAGGACGGAGAGAGCCTAGTGGGATGTGGGTCCCCTGAGCCGGGCCTCTGTGTAGTAAGAGAAATACCAAGGAGAAGGAGGTGCTGGACCTGTAATGAGGTGGGGAATGAGAAGAGGGTATGCCCTAAGACAAGCTAGGGGGTATAGACTTAGAATGAGGAAACAGGCCACCCAGACTCAAATACCAGATCCCACGTTGGAGCAGGTATTCCAAAATATGGGAGTAGTCTGTAAAGCAGAGGAAGCCCTCTGAGTTGAAGTTTGGGAGTTAAGGGTGTCCAGGGACAAACCCATGGGAGAAATGGCTGTTGGAAATACATTCCTTAGTTACATCTCCCCTAAGCACTTTATCCTGTTGTTTGCTAGAAACAGCAGGAGTAGAGACAGTCAGTTCAGGGAACCCTTCCCCCATCCACTTAGTTCTACTCCTGCTGTGACCTGATTGGTTAGTCTCCTCTCCTCAGGATGTTTCTTATCTCTTTGTGTCTGAGAGATATTTAGAGAGCTTCTCCTTCTTCCCTCCTGAACATACGGTATACATACCTAATCAATGCAATGATCTCACAGTCCTTGCATTCCAACAGGGTTATGGGCCCAGGCAACCCAAAAGGCAGCGCAGAGTGAGTATAATTGAGTGCTAGCATTAATCTCAAAGGCAGAAAAGAAAAGAAAGATTTTAGTCTCTGTGACCATGGATTCTGTGCTGAAGAGCTCCATTCCTGAGAAGCTCACTGGAGCTACAAACTATGAAGCTTGGAGCTACAATGCAAAGATGGCACTTGGGGGACTAGGCCTAAAGAAAATGCTGGAGTCCACAAGGCCTGCAGAAGCAGGAGCAGCACAAGAACTCTGGGATGAGAAAAATGATAAAGCCATGGCAATCCTCTCAATGTCAGTGAGTCAGTGTTTGCATGTGCATATTCATGACAAGTTAACTGCAAAGGATATATGGGAGGCTTTACAGAGATTGTATCAAGGGAAATCAAATCTATCAAAAATACAAATACTTAAAAGACTTTGCAATATGAGAATGGATGAGAGTGGAGATTTCTCAGCTCATGTTAATGGCCTGCTTGAACTAGTCAGGAGATTGGAAAATCAAAAGCTAAAATTATGAGATGAATTGATAGTGGCATTCTTCACTGTTTTATGTCACAGGAGGTTAGGCCATCGTGACGCAGCAAGACTCTCCTACGTGGCAAAAGCAGAGGAACGCAGGAGCCCTCAACATGGCAAGACATTCAAAAAATGCCAACCAGCGAGAAGCGCAAGAAGAAGGACTTATTGAAGTGATTTATTGTCCTACAGAGGAAATTATAGCGGATGTGCTGACCAAACAGCTACACAGAGACAATTTCCAGAGGCTACGAGAAGCATTCGGAATTGTCAGCAGTGCACATAAGTGATTCAGTGCACGGGACAATGAGAAGAGGTGTTGGAAAAACATTTCTTAGTTACATCTCCCCTAAGCACCTTATCCTGTTGTTTGCTAGAAACAGCAGGAGTAGAGACAGTCAGATCAGGGAACCCTTCCCCCATTCACTTAGTTCTACTCCTGCTGTGACCTGATTGGTTAGTCTCCTCTCCTCAGGATGTTTCTTAGCTCTTTGTGTCTGAGAGATATTCAAAGAGCTTCTCCTTCTTCCCTCCTGAACATACCTAGTCTTAGGACTTAGTATAGATGTAGGCCTTTCCTATCCTACATGTATTTCTTAATAAAGCTACTTAAACTTAAGTATGCTTCCTGCCTGCTTATTAATGATTAACTACTCACACTCCTCTGTAAACTCTGCATTGGGCTAATCAATGCAATGATATCACAGTCCTTGCATTCCAACAATGGCCA
Organism: Sphenodon punctatus; assembly: GCA_003113815.1. Lineage (NCBI taxonomy): Eukaryota > Metazoa > Chordata > Lepidosauria > Sphenodontia > Sphenodontidae > Sphenodon > Sphenodon punctatus. The sequence goes on along the minus strand of QEPC01001423.1, from coordinate 7,233,937 downwards.
GGTTAGAACAAGAGCTGAGGCAGCTCATGGTGGCCAAAAGCATAGATGTTGATGGGGCGAAGGGCCAACAGAAGGACTCAGCATCAAAATGGTCAGATGAGGAGGAATCCCTAGGATTTCTGATGGCCTATGGTGTAGGGGACCCAGAAGGAAGAGAGAAGGCATGGACTTTAGGGAACCCCAATATGTATCCCCTCTAATATTAGAGAAAGAAGGAGAGAAGGGAGCCTCTTGGAGTTTTCAGAATTTAAGAGAGACAGAGAATGGGGGAAATGGAGCTCCCAGGATGAGTGGGGAACCATAAGCAAGAACAATTTGAAAACCCTAGGAGACTGGAGGGTAGGAGAGTTGCCTGATTTTAGGGGTAACACCCCAGTAAAAGATCATAGAAGCCAAGACTAACAGCGGGTAAAGCCAACTGGGGCTTATGGGATGAGGTCAAAGGCTAAGGGTGGTAGGGTGTAGGCAGTGGAGCCGGCCACCCACAGATGTGAAAATGACTGTAATGGGGGTACTGTATAATATAACTGGAAATTGTATGTGGGACTGATGAATGGAAATGGAGTGAAATGGAGTTTGTTTGGGTGGAAGAGGCTGGCTAAGTGGAGATGGTGGAGGCCAGACCCAGAGTGATAGGTTGGATGTGACACAGCCGGTTACTTACGTGACAACTAAAGAATTGACGGTTACATTTAAGGGGCCGAAGGCGATTGAGCCAGCAGCCTGAGTGAGGAATTGTATGGGATAAATTGTTATCGGAGGGATAAACTGTCAGAGGACTGAAACTGGGGGACTGAATAGTCTCTTTTCTGTTGATAGATGGGTTTAGATGGGTCTACCTGGGGTAGCCCTGTCTCCAAAAAAGGGAGGAGAGATGTAACAGGGAATAGCCCCTGTAAACCACTGACCCTTTAAGAGAGCTAGCACCAGCCCAGTTACAGGTGCTAACGAGACTGCAGGCACTGTGCAGAGTGAAGGACAGCACCTAAGGTAAGGCAGCTGTGTGCGTAGGTATGGCAGAGCCAGCCCAGAGAGAGAGAAAGCCTGAGACAGAGCTCAGTGCTGGGGGACTGATTAGGAGATGGCGAAAGAGGCAGGAGCTGAGAGGGAGCTCTGCCTCAAGGAACTCAACTCAGAGGGTGTTGCCTGAGCTGAAGGTTCTGCTGGGTTGCAGAGGGAGTGTACCTTGCCCAGAGAACTGGTGAGATAGTATATGGTGAAGACTGTATCTGTACATGGACTGTGTGTGGAGAATAAAGGCTATTGAAGCTAATTCCCAAGAAAAAATGACTGTTGGGCTCTAATCCTGCTAGGACTCACGCCAGGTGAGCCTGTCCCTGCTACACCAATCCCACTGATATACACTGTAGTTTGTATGTCTTCATTGCTGTCTGCAGCCATTACATTTAAGTCTCAAAATAGGATCATGAAGGAAAAACCTTGGGAGTCACTGCTGTAATCTCTGCCTATAAAACCCTGGTATCACCCTGTGTTGTGGCTTCTGAGTCTACAGTCTCAGCTTGCGTTCATCCATGCCCCCCTTATTTCCCTATTTCTCTGCATAGACGCAGCTGGGTCTCTGGCGTACTGGGCCGCGTGAGTGCGCTCTGCCCTATAATCTGATAGGACATGTGCATCTTGCTTGCTCAGGTCTGGGCACAGAGCACAGCAAAGGCGTCTGTTTTTGGTCCAGGAGTTTGATTAGGAGAGACACAGAAAGCAAAAAGGAAGCAATATTTAGAGAGAGCCCTGTCCTGCTTTATTTTGTGCAGGATGTTGCTTGTGCTTCACTGTTGCTGGTTTGGGGAGGATTTTGGTGAAGTGCTGGGCAAGTGTTTGCAGAAACAAGCCCAGAGTAATAGAACACTTCACCACTTGCTCACCTGGGCTGTGGAGGAATGTGTTAACGCAGGGTGCAGGGAGCAGAGTTCAGGTGACCAGGTAGTTAGTAGGCCACATGACCTGGCTGGGGTTAGATAAGAGGAAGCTAGCCCAGCCATAAGCAGTGTTAGGGGGGATTCAGACGTTCTGATTTTTGCGAATTTAAAAAAACCACGAATGTTTCATGCATGTCTGAACACATAAATTCGATTAAATGCGGTCAATATCGCACTAAAGAAATCCGACTTTCAAAGCTACTCAAACCTACCTTTTTGCTGTCCGTTTTCAATAAATCCGCACTTAACAGCAGTGTGAAAGCAACATC